>NC_069404.1:1250663-1278647 GCF_026875155.1 Cherax quadricarinatus | reverse complement strand
ACAATTTTTCGTGGGACCCCTTTTTACGTGTGGACCCACATGTTAGTGTGGCCCCAAATTTTTACGTGGGGACCCACATGTTAAGTGGGACCCTGTTAGTGGGACCCACTGTTAGTGGGGACCACTGTTAGTGGGGCCCAACATGTTACGTGGGGGCCAAAATGTTGTGGGACCCAATGTTAGTGGGCCCCACATGTTACGTGGGACCCACATGTTACGGGGCCCCAATGTTGTGTGGCCCCCATGTTGTGGGGACCCCATGTACGTGGGCCCCCCCACATGTTCGGGGGACCCACTGTTACGTTGGACCCAAAATGTTACGTGGGGACCCACTGTTAGTGGGGACCCAAAATGTTACGTGTGGACCCAATGTTCGTTGGAAAAACCCAATGTTACTGGGAACCACATTTTACGTGGGCCCACATGTTAGGTGGACCCACCCAATTTTTAAGTGGGGACACATGTTACGTGGGCCCCATTGTTACGTGGGACCCAATGTTTGTGGGACCCAATTTTGTGGGACCCACTTGTTACGGGGGGACCAAATGTTAGTGGGCCCCCATTTTACGGGGGGGAAAACTTTGTTCCGTGTGGACCAATGTTAGTGGCCCCACATGTTAGTGGGCCCCACATGTTACGTGGGACCCCATTGTAGGGGGGGACCCACATGTTTTTACGTGGGGAACCCCATTTTACGTGGGACCCACATGTTAAAATTTGGGGGCCCCCCTCATGTTTTGTGGACCCACGGGTAGTGGGAAAACCAATGTTTGGGGGGGCCCCCAAATTTAGTGGGGACCACATGTTACGTGGGACCCCATGTTACTGGGGACCCCACATTTCGTGGGGACCCCCATATTAGGGGGGCCCCTTTTTTACGTGGGGGACCCACTTTTACGTGGGACCCACTTTTAGTGGGACCCCATGTTAGTGGGACCACTTTACGTTGGACCACATGTTACGTGGGGACCCACTTTTCTGCCCCCAAAACAATTCCAAACCCCACCTTTTATTACAAGAGTCCCCAACTATATGATCCCCAGAGGCCCAACACCTTCTTCTGACTTCCCCCTTTTTCAGAACCCATTCCCCCTGAATCTTACAGAGACCCCCAAAACCCATAGATTTGGCGTCCCCCCTTTTTAAATCTTTAATTTTAAAAATTTCCCCAAAATACAAAAAATTGTACTTCCCAGAGCGCCCCCCACACCCACCCTGTACTTCCAAAGGCAGTCCCCCCCTTCTGACTCCCCCCAGCGTCCAAAAATCTGTACTTCCCAGAGCAGCCCCAAACCCATCCTGTACATCCGGAGCAGTCCCCCCCCGGTACTCTCCAGAGCAGTCCCCCCCACCCTGTCTCTCCCAGGCGCCCACACCATCCTGTACTCTCCCAGAGCAGTCCAACACCCATCCTGTACTCTCGTGAGCAGTACCACACCACCTGTACTCTCCCAGAGCAGTCCCACAGCCATTCCTGTACCTCCCAGGCGTCCCACACCCATCCTGTATCTCCCAGAGCAGTCACACCCTTCCTGTACTCTCCCAGAACAGTCCCACACCCTTCCTGTGATGACTCTCCCGAGCAGTCCCCAGTCCGATTCTTGTACTCTCCCTTGCAGTCCACACCCATCCTGTACTCTCCCCAGAGGAGTCCCAAACCCATCTCGTACTCTCCCAAGGAGACTCCCCACCCATCCTGTTACTCTCGCAGTCGCAGTCCCAACCCATCCTCTACTTCCAACAGCAGTCCCCGGCGCCCATCCTGTACTCTCCCAGAGCAGTCCCACACCTATTCTGTACTCTCCGGTTAGCAGTCCCACACCATCCTTTATCTGCAAGAGAAGTCCCACACCCACCTGTACTCTTCCCAGAGTTAAGTTCCCACACCCATTCTGCACTCTACCAGAGCGTCACACACCTATTCTGTACTTCCGTTAGCAGTCCCACACCCATTCCTGTACTCTCACAGAGCAGTCCCACACCCATCCTTTACTCTCACCTAGAGCCAGTCCCACACCCATGTTGTAATCTACAGAGCAGTCCCACACCCATCCTGTACTTCTCACAGAGCAGTCCTAACCCATCCTGTACTCTCACAGAGCAGTCCTCACACCATCCTGTACTCTCACAGAGAGTCCCACACCTTCCTGTACTCTCACAGAGCAGTCCCACACCCATCCTGTTACTTCACAGAGCAGTTCACACCATCCTGATCTCACAGCTGTCCCACACCCTCCTTACTTCACAGAGCAGTCCCACACCATCCTGTACTTCACAGAAAGCAGTCCCAAACCAATCCTGTATCTACAGGAGCAGTCCCAACCAATCTGTACTCCTCCCAGTGCAGTCCCAAACAATCCTTACTCTCCCCAGAGCAGTCCCAAAACAATCCTCGTACTCTCCCAGAGCGTCCCACCCAATCCTGTACCTTCCCAGAGCAGTCACCACCCATCCTGTACTTCCCAGAGCAGCCCACACCAACCCTGTTCTCTCCAGAGCTGTCCCACACCACCTGTACTCTCCAAGAGCAGTCCCACACCCCATCATGTACTCTCCAAGGAAGCAGTCCTACACCCATCTGTACTACCCCCAGAGCAATACCACACCCATCCTGTACCTCTCCAGAGCAGTCCACACCATCCTGTACTCTCCCAAAGCTGTTCACACCATCCTGTTACTCTCCCAGACAGTCCACACCCATTCATGTACTCTCAGGAAAGGCAAGTCCCACACCCATCCTGTACTCTCCCCAAAGCTGTCCCCACCCCATCCAGCACTCTCCAAGCAGTCCACACCCATCCTGTATCTCCCAGAGCACTTCATACACCATCCTGTACTCTCCCAGAGCACCTCATACACCCATACTGTACTCTCCCCAGAGCACTCCCACACCCATCCTGATGAACTCTCCCAGAAGCGAGTCCCACACATATCTTGTACTTCTTCTAGAGCGTCCCACACCCGTCCTGTACTCTGCATGAGCAGTCCTACACCCATCCTGTAACTCTCCCCAGACTAGTCCCACACCCATTCTGTACTCTCCCAGAGCGTCCACTACCTATCCTGTACTCTACCAGCAGCCAGTCCCACACCCTCCTGACTCTCCCAGAGCATCCCACACCCATCCTATACTCTCCCAGAGCAGTCCCACACCCATTCCTGTAACTCTACCAGAGCAGTCCACACCCATCCTGTACTCTCCCTGAGCAGTCCCCACACCCATCCTGTACCTCCCAGGAGGCAGTCTACACCATCCTGTACTCTCCAGAGTAGGTCCACACCCATCTTGTACTCTCTCCCAGAATAGTCCCACCAACCCATTCCTGTACTCTCCCAGACCAGTCCCACACCCATCCTGTACTCTCCAGACCAGTCCCCACCCATTCCTGTACTCTCCCAGACCAGTCCCACCCATCCTGTACTCTCCCAGAGCAGTCCCACACCCATCCTGTACTCTCCCAGAGCAGTCCCACACCCCACCTGTACTCTCCCAGAAGAGCAGTCCCACACCCATCCTGTTGCTCTCCAAGAGCAGTACTCCACACCCATCCTGTACTCTCCCAGAGCTGTCCCACACCATCCTGTTACTCTCCAGACAGTCCAACACCCATCATGTACTCTCCCAGAGCACTGCCACACCCCATCCTGTTCTATCCTGAGAGCATCCCACACCCTCCTGTACTCTCACCAGGAGCAGTCCCACCACCCATACTGTACTCTCCCAGAGCAGTCCCCACACCCATCTGTACTCTCCCAGAGCAGTTCCCACACCCTCCTGTACTCTCCCAGAGCAGTCCCACCCCATCCTGTACTCTCCCAGAGGAGTCCCCACCCATCCTGTTTACTCTCCCAGAGGAGTCCCACACCCATCTTGTACTCTCCAAGAGCATTTCCCACAACCCCATCCTGTACTCTCGACAGAGCTGTCCCACAACCATCCTGTGCTCTTCAAGAGCAGTCCCGCGCCCATCCCTGTACTCTCCCAGAGCAGTCCCACACCCATCCTGTACTCTCCCAAGAGCAGTCCCACAACCAATCCTGTACTCTCCCAGCAGTAGTCCCACACCCATCTATGTACTCTCCCTGAATAGTCCCACACAATCCCTGTACTCTCCCAGACCAGTCCCACCACCATCTTTACTCCCCAGACCAGTCCCACACCCATCTTGTACTCTCCCAGGAATAGTCCCACACCCATCCTGTACTCTCCCAGCCAGTCCCACACCCATCTGTACTCTCCCAGACAGTCCCACACAATCCTGATACTCTCACATAGCAGTTCCACACCATCCTCGTACTTCTACAGAGCAGTTCCACCACCCATCCTGTACTCTCACAGAGCAAGTCCCACACCCATCCTGTATTCCCAGAGCATGCCACCACACATCTTGGTCAGGTAATGCTGGAAGAACAACAATACTGAAGATTCTCTCTCTGCAGATTAGATCATCCTGGAGTACGAGAACCAGCATATAACCATAATACTCTATGCAGCAGCTTCAGAAACCAAGAGAAAATAGAGAGAAGATTTATAAGGTGACTAGTCTCAGCAGATAAGAAAAAGGATAAGGTAACAACGAGGGGAGACAATCTTGGATGATTATACTGGGGATCTGGAAGACTGATTGCGGATGCCTGGAAACGATACAAGAGGACTCATATATGGAGATCACAGCTGACACACAGTGATATTCATGATGTATTTCTGCTCTCTTGCGTATCAGGAAGAGTGCAATGACCTAGATGAAGATGTAAACGAAACATACTACATACACAGTTGTAGGAGTATGATATAACACACACACACACAACACACACACACACACACACCACCACACACACACACACACACACACACACACACACACAAGGGTTAGTTTCCAGAGCTAAGGGGAATGTCCTATGAAGAAAGATTAAGGGAAATCGGCCTGACGGAACTGGAGGACAGGGGGTCACGGGGAGACATGATAAACGACATATAAAATACAGCGTGTGGAATAGACAAGGTGGACAAAGACAGGAATGTTCCAGGGAGGGGACCAGAAACAAGAGGCACAATTGGAACTTGAAGACACAAATGGGTCAGAGAGATATTAGGAAGTATTTCTTCAGGTCAGAGTTGTAATAAAGGCAGTGGAATAGCCTGAAAATGACGTAGTGGAGGGCAGGAAAACCATACACGTTTTTAAAGACGAGGTTTGAATAAAGCTTCATGGAGCGGGGTAGGAGAGGAGAGAGAGGCCCAGTAGCACCGTGTTTGAAGAGGCGGGGCCAGGAGTAAGATCGACCCTGCAACCACAAATAGGTGAGTACAAATAGGTGAGAATACACCACACTGCAAGAAGGCGGTTTGACAGTTCCAGACAAGAGGATTGGTGCAAAAACTGGAGACCAAGCAGGGATAACTGGGAAGGCACTACAATGGATCAAGGAATACTTGTCAGGAAGGCACAGCAGCGAGTCATTGTACGTGGCGAGGTTGTCAGAGTGGGACCTGTGACCAGGCGGGGTCCCACAGGGGGTCAGTCCTAGGACCAGTGCTGTTCTGGCATTTGGTGAATGACATGACGGAAGGAATAGACTCCGTGGTTGTCCCTGTTTGAGATGACGAAGTTGATGAGAAGGAATTCATTCGATCGAAGGACCAGGCAGAACTACAAAGGGTTCTGGACAGGCTGCAGACCTGCCTTGGTCCAGCAACTGCCTCCTGGAGTTCAACCCCACCAAGTTCAAAGTCATGAAGATTGGGGGAGGGCAAGGAAGACCGCAGACGGAGTTTACAGTCTAGGGGGCAATGAGACTACAAACCTCAGAACGCATTCCGAATCTTAATAAGGAATCGTTTCAGGACCCTGTACACCGATGTACGTTAGGCCCAATATTGGAGTATGCGGCACCAGTTTGGAACCCACACCTAGCCAAGCACGTAAAGAAACTAGAGAAAGTGGGCAAAGGTTTGCAACAAGACTAGTCCAGAGCTTAAGAGGTATGTCCTACGAGGAGAGGGTAAGGGTAAATCAATTGGACGACACTGGAGGACAGGAGAGATAGGGGGGACATGATAACGGACATAACAAATACTGAGAGGAATTGACAATGTGGACAAAGGACAGGATGTTCCCAGAGATTGCGACACAGTAACAAAGGGACACAGTTGGAAGTTGAAGACACAGCTGAATCACAGGGAGTTAGGAAGTATTTCTTCAGCCACAAAGTAGTCAGGAAAGTGGAATAGTTTGGGAATAGTGATTGTAGTGGAGCCAGGATCCATAATAGCTTTAACACACAAGTATGATAAGCTCACGGTTCAGGGAGAGTTGACCTTGTAACGACCAGTGAAGAGGGCGGGGCCAGGAGCTTTGGACTTGACCCCCTGCAACCTAACTAGGTGAGTACACACACACACAGTCCAACAGCAATTGGAAAACAAGCGCAATTGAGAGTATAAAGAGTGGTAATCGTCCTCCCCGCCCCCCAAACACTTTAGGACACCACAAATCACAAAAACCACACACCACCCCCACACACACCACACACACACACACACACCACACACACATGAGAATAGCGTTCCGATACCTTAATAAGGAATCGTTTCAAGACACTGTACACTGTGTATGTTTAGGCCCATACTGGAGTATGCAGCACCGTTGGAACCCCACACCTGGTCAGCACGTCAGAAGGATTAGAGAAAGTCAAGTTTTGCAACAAGGGGCTAGTCCCAGAGCACAAGGGGAAAGTTCTTACGAGGAAAGGTTAAGGGAAATCGGACTGACGGACACTGGATGAACAGAAGGCGTACAGGGGAGACATGATAACGACATTACATGGATACTGGGGGATTAGACAAGGGTGGAAGAGATAGGATGTTCCAGAGAGGGGACACAGGGACAAAGGGGGGTCACAACTGGAAGCTTGAAGACTCAGACGAGTCACAGGGACGTAGGAAGTATTTCTCAGTCATAGATTGCAGCAAGTGGAATAACCTAGCAGTGAAGTAGTGGAGGCAGGAACCATTAATAGTTTTAAAGAGGTATGACAAAGCTCGGGGAAGCAGAGAGAGGACCAGTATAGCGATCGTGAAGGGCGAGGGGCCAGGAGCCGAGGTCTGACCCTGCAACCACAACTTAGGTGAGTACAATTAGATGAGTACACCACACCCCAACACACACACCCCAAACACACACACCCCAACAACCCCACACCCACACACACCACCAACCCCCAAAACCACACACACACACACCCCACACACACACACCCCACGCACCACACACACCACACACCCCACACACGCGCCACAGTTTTAAGACGAGGTTTGATAAAGTCATGGAGCAGGGAGAGAAGAGGGAACCTAGTAGCAATCAGTGAAGAGGCGAGGCAGGAGCTATGACTCGACCCTCAACCCACAAAACAGGCGAGTACAAACAGGGTGAGTACACACCATACACTTTCCTTTATCACCAATGGTTGTCGTAGTATCTGTGGACAGTCCACGTCTCCCCCCCCCCCTCGCCGCCATCCATTATCCATCACTACCTACCCCCCCTCCATATTAATGTGCCTCCCTGTATACACGTGTTGTTAGGGTAAGATGAAATCGGGTTATGGGAGGAATGAAAGGGAGGGAAGCGGAGTTAAAGAAGGGAAATGAAGAGGCAGGGAAACGGAGAGTTTAAGGGGAAGCCAGAGGACAAAATCCCTCTAGGAAAAAAAAACTAAGGCTTAATTAATACCAACCAAAACTTAAGGAACCAGGGGTAAGTTCGGGATCCTCTATAGGGTGTCCCATAGCTGGGTTGGTAGGAGCACTCACCTCACACACTGACGGATCCGTGGCTCGATCCCCGGTACAGGTGGAACTATTAGGCCGGTTGTTTCTTTAAGGCACCTGCTGTCCACGTTCACCTAGCAGTGAAATAGGTACCTGGGTGTTGTCGACTGGTGGTGGGCCGCATCCTGAGGAGAAAATTTTTACCCGAAATGCTGTACATAAGACGGGTTTTTCTATATAGATGTGTCACTGATGTTTCACCTTTGGTCTGATGTGCATGTACTATAGACATCAGATATTATTATAAAATTTTAAAAAAAAAAATATAAAAAATTAAAAAAAATACAAAAAAAAAATCGTTATAAAGGCTTTCTTGTGGAGGGGGGGGGGGGGAAGTTATGTCCGTAGCCCCCCCCCCCTCCCCAACTTTCCTCTCATACCGACCACAGCTGGTGTACTAACACGGGGGAGGTGTGTGGGGGTAAAAATTGTAATGCAAGTTGTACTGGGTCTGGTTAGGAAGTGACGTCTTCTCCAGGGGGTGAGGAACTAACCATCTCAAATTTACGTCTACAAGGCCAGTGCTTACCGCTATGCTTCCTTTCTCCATATTTAGTCCACTTTTGTATTCCAGCGCAGAAGACGCCAACACAGTAGGCGACAACTCTCATTCAATTCAATTCAATTCAATTCAAAGTTTATTCTCTATAAGGATTACAAATGCTGAGTTTACAAGGAAATTTGTGTTATTGTGTGTTTTTTACATGTAGTAAAATAGTGATTACAGAGTTACCACTAGGAACACTTAGCATGGCTAGGCATTTCGGGCAGGCAGGACTTTAGTTTTATTCCTCATTGTAATAATTACAAATATGAGGTTAAGTTGGTTTTATGGCCTAAGTGACTAAATATGTTTATGGTTTCAGCATGTGTTTGCTTTTGTTTTGGCACAGTATATATCATAAATATATATATAACAAACTTACGGATATACCAAACTTACGGATATACCAAACCCTTCGGATATACCAAACTTACGGATGAATTAGAGGATCAGGAACATAAACATAAGATAGATCAAAATATTTTCAATTAATATATACCAAATTGTGACAAATTCCATAAATCTGCTTGTGTACAGTAAAAATAAAAATACGGCAAATTTAAATGAATTCTTGTTAGTCATTTTAGGGGAAGAGTTCTCAGGCCTATGTGCCACACCATTGCTGTGGCGCCGGTCCCTATACAGGAAGGATCTGAGGTTACAGTAAACTTAGCTCCTTTCTGCGGGCTAAATTTAAATTTAGAGAGGAGGGTAAGGTGGATGGTTTGTTGGAAGCAGGAGGGGCCAGTGGTTGGTGTATGCAAACAGGAGGGGCGGTCGGATGTGTTGGAAGAGGGAGGGGCGTGGATGTCGTCTCAACAGGAGGGCGTGTGGATGGTGTGGAGCAGGAGGGGCAGTGGATGGTTTTGTCGCAACAGGAGGCGGCGGTGGATTGGTGTTGCAGCAGGAGGGGCAGTGGATGGTGTGCAGCATGGAGGGGCGGGTGGATGATGTTGCAGCAGGAGGGGGCAGTGATGGTTTTGTCGCAAGCAGGGAGAGGGGCGGGGTGGATGGTGTCGCAGCAGTCCTACACCCATCCAGTACTCTCCCAGAGCAGTTCCCACACCCATCATGTACTCTCCCAGAGCCAGTGCCCACACCCATCCTGTTACTCTCCCAGAAAACAATCCCACACCATTCCTGTACCTACAGAGCAGTACCACACCCATCCTGTACTCTTCCTGAGGGCGTCCCTACCACCCATCCTGTACTCTCCCAGAGCAGTCCCACACCCATCCTGTCCTCTGCCAGAGCAGTCCCCACACCATCCTATGTCTCTCAGGGCAGTTTCCAAACCCATCCTGTACTCTTCCCAGAACAGTCCCTACACCCATCCTGTACTCTCCCCAGAGCAGTCCACACCCCATCCTGTTCTCTCCCAGAGCAGTTCCCACCACCCATCCTGTACTCTCACAGAGCAGTCCCACAACCCCATCCTGTTACTCGCCAGAACCAGTTCCTAGCACCCATCCTGTAACATCTTCCCAGAGCAGTCCTACACCCATCCTGTACTCTCCAGAGCAGTTCCCACACCCATCCTGTACTCTTCACAGAGCAGTCCCACACCCATTCTGCACACTCCGAGAGCAGTCCCACACCCATCCTGTACTCTCCCAGAGCAGTCCCACACCCATCCTGTACTCTCCCAGAGCAGTCCCACACCCATCCTGTACTCTCACAGAGCAGTCCCCAACCATTCTTGCAACTCCGAGAGCAGTCCACCACATCCTGTACTCACCGAAAGCAGAGTCCCAACCCATCCTGTACTCTCCCAGGTAAGTTCCCGCCACCCATCCGTACTCTCCCAGAGCAGTCCCAAATCCATCCGTACTCTCCAGAAGCGTCCCACACCCTCCTGTACTCTCCAGAGCAGTCCCACCCTTCCTGTCCCTCTGCCAGAGCAGTCCAACACTCATCCTGTGCTCTCCCAGAACAGTCCCACACCCATCCTGTACCTCCCAGAGCAGTCCACACCCATCCTGACTCTCCGAAAGCAGTCCCGCCACAGCTGTACTCTCACAGAGCAGTCCCAAACCCATCAGCACTCTCCCAGAGCAGTCCCACACCCATCCTATACTCTCCCAGAGCACTCATACACCCATCCTGTACTCTCCCAGAGCAGTCACATACATATCTTGTACTCTTCCAGAGCAGTCCCACACCCATACTGTACTCTGCAGAGCAGTCCCACACCCATCCTGTACTATCCCAGACTAGTCCCACACCCATCCTGTACTCTCCCAGAGCAGTCCCACACCCATCCTGTACGCTCCCAGAGCAGTCCCAAACGCATCCTGTACTCTACCATAGCAGTCTCACACCCATCCTGTACTCTTCCAGAGCAGTCCCACACCCATCCTGTACTCTCCCAGAGCAGTCCCACACCCATCCTGTGCTCTCCCAGAACACTCCCACACCCATCCTGTACTCTCCCAGAGCAGTCCCACACCCATCCTGTACTCTCCCGGAGCAGTCCCACATCCATCCTGTACTCTCCCACAGCAGTCCCACACCCATCCTGTACTTTCCCAGAGCAGTCCCACACCAATCCTGTACTCTCCCAGGGCAGTCCTACACCCATCCTGTACTCTCCCAGAGCAGACACACACCCATCCTGTACTCTCACAGAGCAGTCACACACCCATCCTGTACTCTGCAGAGCAGTCCACACCCCATCCTGTACTCTCACAGAGCAGTCCCACACCCATCCTGAACTCTCACAGAGCAGTCCCACACGTCCTGTACTCTCCCAGAGCAGTCCCAAACCAATCCTGTACTCTCCCAGAGCAGTCCCACACCTATTCTGTACTCTCCGTTAGCAGTCCCACACCCATCCTGTACTCTCACAGAGCAGTCACACACCCATCCTGTACTCTGCAGAGCAGTCCCACACGTCCTGTACTCTCCCAGAGCAGTCCCAAACCAATCCTGTACTCTCCCAGAGCAGTCCCACACCCATCCTGTACTCCAAGAGCAGTCCCACACCCATCCTGTACTCCCCAGAGCAGACCACACCCATCCTGTACTCTCCCCCCCAGAGTGTCCCACACCCATCCTGTACTCTCCCAGAGCAGTCCCATACCCATCATTGTACTCTCCCAGAGCAGTCCCTCACCCTCCTGTACTCTCCCAGAGCAGTCCCTGCACCCCATCCTGTACTCCAAGAGCAAGTCCACACCCATTCCTTTACTCTCCCAGAGCAGACCCCACTCCATCCTATACTCTCCCAGAGCAGTCCCCACACCCATCCTGTTTACTGGTCCCAGAGCAGTCCACACACATCCCTTTACTCTCCCAAAGCAAGTTACCACACATCCTGTACTCTCCCGAGCAGTCCCACACCCACTCTGTACTCTCCCAGAGCAGTCCCACACCCATCCTGTACTCTCCCTGAGCAGTCCCACACCCATCCTGTACTCTCCCAGAGCAGTCCCACACCCATCCTGTACTCTCCCAGAGCAGACCCACACCCATCCTGTACTCTCCCAGAGCAGTCTCACACCCATCCTGTACTCTCCCAGAGCAGTCCCATACCCATCCTGTACTCTCCCAAAGCAGTCTCATACCCATCCTGTACTCTCCCGGAGCAGTCCACACCCATCATGTACTCTCAGAAAGCAGTCCCACACCTATTCCTGTACTTCCCAGAGCAGTCCTCAAACCATCCTGTACTCTCCCAGAAAAGTCCCACAACACATCCTGTACTATCACAGAGCAGTCCCCCAGTCATCCCTGTACCTCCCACAGCCAGTACACTCTTCTCTACTCTCCAATAGCAGTCCCACACCCATCCATACATAGACAACGACTTCCCAGAGCATTCCCACCCATCCTGTACTCCCCAGGAGGGGCCAAGGGTTCCCACACTCATTCCTGTACTTCACAGTGCAGTCCCACACTCATCTGTACCTCTCACAGAAGCAGTCCCACACTCTTCCTGGAACTCTCACAGAGCAGTACCACACTCATCCTGTACTCTCCCAGAGCAGTCCCACACCCATACTGTACTCTCCCAGAGCAGTCCCACACAAATACTGTACTCTCCCAGAGCAGTCCCACACAAATACTGTACTCTCCCAGAGCAGTCCCACACCCATCCTGTACTCTCCCAGAGCAGTCCCACACCCATCCTGTACTCTCCCAGAGCAGTCCACACAATACTGTACTTCTCCCAGAGACAGTCCCACTCAAATATGTACACCCAGAGCAAGTCCCACACCCTACTGTACTCTCCCAGAGCCAGTTCCCACACAATCTGTACTCTCCCAGAGCAGTCCCACACAAATACTGTACTCTCCCAGAGCAGTCCCACACCCACCCTGTACTCTCCCAGAGCAGTCCCACACAAATACTGTATTCTCCCAGAGCAGTCCCACACAAATACTGTACTCTCCCAGAGCAGTCCTACACACATCCTGTACTCTCCCAGAGCAGTCCCAAACCCATCCTGTACTCTCCCAGAGTAGTCCCACACCCATCCTGTACTCTCCTAAAGCAGTCTCACACCCATCCTGTACTCTCCCAGAACAGTCCCACACACATCTGTACTCTCCAGCGCAGTCCCACACCCATCCAGTACTCTCCCAGAAACAGGTCCACACCCCCATCCTGTTACCTCTCCCAGAGCAGTCCCACACCCATCCTGTACTATCCACGGCAGCCCCACACCATACTGTACTCTCCCAGAGCAGTCTCACCACCCACTCCTGTACTCTGTAGATCAGTCCCACACCCATCCTGACTCTGCAAGAGCAAGGTCCTACACCCATCCTGTACTTCTCCCAGAGCCAGTCCCACAACCCATCCTGTCTCTCCCAAAGCAGTCTCATTTCACCCATCCTGTACTATCCCGGGAGCGAGTCCACACCCATCATGTACTCTCAGAGAAAGCAGGTCCCCACACCTATCCTGTCTCTCCAGAAACAGTCCCACACCATCCTGTACTCTCCCAGAGCAGTCCCACACCCATCATGTCTCTCCCAGAAAGTCCCACACACATCCTGTTACTCTCCAGAGCAGTCCCCAGTCATCCTGTACTCTCCCAAGAGCAGTCCCAACACCCATCCGTTGTACATCTCCCAGAAAAGTCCCACCAACATCCTGTTACTCTCCCTGAGCAGTCCCCCAGCACCTGTACTATCCAGGAGCAGTCCCACACCCATCTGTACTCGCCCAAAGCAGTCTTCATACCCATCCTGTACTCCTCCGGGAGCCAGTCCACCACATCTGTTACTCTCAGAAGCAGTCCCACACCAATTCCTGTACTCTCCCAGAACAGTCCCACACACATCCTGTACTCTCCCAGAGCAGTCCCACACCCATCCTGTACTCTCCCAGAAAAGTCCCACACACATCCTGTACTCTCCAAGAGCAGTCCCCCAGTCATCCTGTACTCTCCCAGAGCAGTCCCACACCCATCCTGTACTATCCAAGAGCAGTCCCACACCCATCCTTTACTATCCATGAGCAGCCTCACACCCATCCTGTACTCTCCCAGAGCAGTCTCACACCCATCCTGTACTCTGCAGAGCAGTCCCACACCTATCCTGTACTCTCCCAGAGCAGTCCTACACCCATCCTGTACTCTCCCAGAGCAGTCCCACACCCATCCTGTACTCTCAGAAAGCAGTCCCACCCCCATCCTGTACCCTCCCCAAGCAGTCCCACACCCATCCAGCACTCTCCCACAACAGTGCACACCCATCCTGTAGACTCCCAGACTAGTCCCACACAAATCCTGTACTCTCCCAGAGCAGTCCCACACCCATCCTGTACTATCCAAGAGCAGTCCCACACCCATCCTGTACTATCCATGAGCAGCCCCACACCCATCCTGTACTCTTCCAGAGCAGTCCCACACCCATCCTGTACTCTGCAGAGCAGTCCCGCACCCATCCTGTACTCTGCCAGAGCAGTCCCACACCCATCCTGTACTCTCCCAGAGCAGTCCCACACCCATCTTGTACTCTCCCAGAGCAGTCCCACAACCACCCTGTACTCTCCCAGAGTAGTCCCAAACCCATTCTGTACTCTCCCAGAGCAGTCCCACACCCATCTGTACTCTCCCAGAGTAGTCCTCCCCATCCTGTTACTCTCCAGAGCAGTCCCACACCCATCCTGTGGTACTCTCGACCAGAGCAGTCCCACACCCATCCTGTTACTCTCCCAGTGCCCAGTCCACACCCCATCCTTACTCTCCGAGAGCCAGTCCCCCAACCATCTGTACTCTCCCGGCAGCAGTCCACAAACACCCTTGTACTCTCCCCAGAGTAGTCCCAAAACATTGTACTCTCCCAGAGCAGTACCACACCTCATCCTGTTACTCTCCCAGAGTAGTTCCCCACACCCTCCTGTATCTCCCAAGAAGCAGTCCCACACCCATCCTGTACTCTCCCAGAGCAGTCCCACGCCCATCCTTGTACTCTCCCAGAGGAGTCCCACACCCATCCTGTTACTCTCCCAGAGCAGTCCCTCACCCATTCTGTGTACATCTCCAGGAGCAGTCCCAGAACCACCCTGTACTCTCCCAGTGTAGTCCCAAACCATTCATGTACTCTCCCAGAAGCAGTCCCACACCCCATCCTGTAATCTCCCAGAAGCAGTCCCACACCCATCCTGTACTCCCAGAGCAGTCCCAACGCCCATCCTGTACTTCTCCCGAGGAGTCCCACACCCCATCCTGTACTCTCCCAGACAGTCACACACCCATTCGTACTCTCCAAGCAGTCCCAAACACCATCCTGTACTCTACCAGAAGCAGTCCACACCCATCCTGTACTCTCCCAGAGAAGTCCCCAAGTCACCTGTACTCTCCGAGCAGTCCAGTCCCACACCCATCCTGTTACTCTCCCAGAGCAGTCCCACACCCCATCTGTACTCTCCCAGAGCAGGACCACACCCATCCTGTACTCTACCAGTGCAGTCCCACACCACAACCCATCCTGTACTCTCCCAGGAGGAAGTCCCAAGTCATCCTGTTTTTTACTCTTCCCAGAGCAGTCCCACACACAATCCTGTTACTCTCCCAGAGATCCCACACCCATCCTGTACTCTCCCAGAGCAGTACCACACGCATCCTGTACTCTCCTGAGCATGTTGCCACACCCATCCTGTACTCTCTCCAGAGCAGTCCCCACACCCATCCTGTACTCTCCCAGAGCAGTCCCACACCCATCCTGTACTCTCCCAGAGCAGTCCCACACCCATCCTGTACTATCCATGAGCAGCCCCACACCCATCCTGTACTCTCCCAGAGCAGTCTCACACCCATCCTGTACTTTGTAGATCAGTCCCACACCCATCCTGTACTCTGCCAGAGCAGTCCATACACCCATTCCTGTACTCTCCCAGCAGAGCAGTCCAACACCCATTCCTTGTTACTCTCCCAAAGCAGTTCATACCCATTCCGCTACTCCCCGGAGCAGTCCACACCCATCATGTACTCTCAGAAAGCAGTCCCACACCTATCCTGTACTCTCCCAGAGCAGTCTCACACCCATCCTGTACTTTGTAGATCAGTCCCACACCCATCCTGTACTCTGCCAGAGCAGTCCTACACCCATCCTGTACTCTCCCAGAGCAGTCCCACACCCATCCTGTACTCTCCCAAAGCAGTCTCATACCCATCCTGTACTCTCCCGGAGCAGTCCACACCCATCATGTACTCTCAGAAAGCAGTCCCACACCTATCCTGTACTCTCCCAGAACAGTCCGACACACATCCTGTACTCTCCCAGAGCAATCGCACACCCATCATGTACTCTCCCAGAAAAGTCCCACACACATCCTGTACTCTGCCAGAAAAGTCCCACACACATCCTGTACTCTCCCAGAGCAGTCCCCCAGTCATCCTGTACTCTCCCAGAGCAGTCCCACACACCATCCTGTACTCTCCCAGAAAAGTCCCACACACATCCGGTCTCTCCAGAGCATCCCCCAGTCATCCTGATACTCTCCCAGGAGCAGTCCCACACCATCCTGTACTCTCCCAAAGCAGAACTCAACCCATCTGTACTCTCCCAGAGCAGTCCCCCAGCATCCTGTTACTCTCCCGAAAAGTCCCACACAACATTCCTGTACTCTGAAGAAAAAGTCCCACACACATCCTGTACTCTCCCAGAGCAGTCCCCCAGTCATCCTGTACTCTCCCAGAGCAGTCCCACACCCATCCTGTACTCTCCCAGAAAAGTCCCACACACATCCTGTACTCTCCCAGAGCAGTCCCCCAGTCATCCTGTACTCTCCCAGAGCATGTCCCACACATCCTTGTTACTCTACCAATGCAGACTCACACCAATCATGTACCTCCAGGAAAGCAGTCCCACCACCAATCCTGTACTCTCCCAGAACAGTCCACACAATCCTGTACTATCCCGAGCAGTCCACACCCATCCTGATATCTCCCAGAAAAGTCCACACACATCCTGTACTTCTCCCAGAGCAGGTCCCCCAGTCATCCTGTACTATCCCAGAGCTGTCCCACACCCTCCTGTACATCAAGAGGCAGTCCCACCCCATCCTGTACTATCCATGAGCAGCCTCAACCCATCCTGTACTCTACCAGAGCAGTCTCACTCCCATCCTGTACTCTTGCCAGAGCAGTCCCTCAGCTATTCCTGTACTCTGCCAGAGCAGTCTACACCAACCTGTACTCTCCCAGAGCAGTCCCTCACCCATCCTGTAACTCTCCCAGAAGCAGTCCCACACCCATCCTGTGTACGCTCCAGAGCAGTTTCACACCCTCCTGTACTCTTCCAGAGCAGTCCACACCCATCCTTGTACTCTCAGAAAGCAGTCCCACCCCCATCCTGTACCCTCCCCAAGCAGTCCCACACCCATCCAGCACTCTCCCACAACAGTGCACACCCATCCTGTAGACCTCAAGGACTATCCCACACCCATTCACTGTACTCATCCCAGGCAGTCCCAACACACCATCCTGTTTAACTATCCAAGGCAGTTCCCACCCCATTCCTGCTACTATCCATGAGCCAGCCCCAACCAATCCTGTTACTCTTCCAGAAGCAGTCCCACACCCATCCTGTACTCGCCAGAGCAGTCCGCACCCATCCTGTACTCTGTCAGAGCAGTCCCCACACCCAACCTGTACTTCTCAAGAGCAGTCCCCACCCATTTGTTATCTCCCTGAGCAGTCCCACAACCACCCTGTACTCTCCCAGAGTAGTCCCAAACCCTTCGTTACTCTCCCAGAGCTGTCCCCACACCCCATCCTGTACTCTCCCAGAGTAGTCCCACACCATAATGTACTCTCCCAGAGCAGTCCACAACCCATCCTGTTACGCTCCCCAGAGCAGTCCTACACCCATCCTGTACTCTCCCAGACCAATTACCACACCCATCCTGTACTCTCCCAGAGCAGTCCAACACCCATCCTGTACTCTCGTGAGCAGTACCACACCACCTGTACTCTCCCAGAGCAGTCCCACAGCCATTCCTGTACCTCCCAGGCGTCCCACACCCATCCTGTATCTCCCAGAGCAGTCACACCCTTCCTGTACTCTCCCAGAACAGTCCCACACCCTTCCTGTGATGACTCTCCCGAGCAGTCCCCAGTCCGATTCTTGTACTCTCCCTTGCAGTCCACACCCATCCTGTACTCTCCCCAGAGGAGTCCCAAACCCATCTCGTACTCTCCCAAGGAGACTCCCCACCCATCCTGTTACTCTCGCAGTCGCAGTCCCAACCCATCCTCTACTTCCAACAGCAGTCCCCGGCGCCCATCCTGTACTCTCCCAGAGCAGTCCCACACCTATTCTGTACTCTCCGGTTAGCAGTCCCACACCATCCTTTATCTGCAAGAGAAGTCCCACACCCACCTGTACTCTTCCCAGAGTTAAGTTCCCACACCCATTCTGCACTCTACCAGAGCGTCACACACCTATTCTGTACTTCCGTTAGCAGTCCCACACCCATTCCTGTACTCTCACAGAGCAGTCCCACACCCATCCTTTACTCTCACCTAGAGCCAGTCCCACACCCATGTTGTAATCTACAGAGCAGTCCCACACCCATCCTGTACTTCTCACAGAGCAGTCCTAACCCATCCTGTACTCTCACAGAGCAGTCCTCACACCATCCTGTACTCTCACAGAGAGTCCCACACCTTCCTGTACTCTCACAGAGCAGTCCCACACCCATCCTGTTACTTCACAGAGCAGTTCACACCATCCTGATCTCACAGCTGTCCCACACCCTCCTTACTTCACAGAGCAGTCCCACACCATCCTGTACTTCACAGAAAGCAGTCCCAAACCAATCCTGTATCTACAGGAGCAGTCCCAACCAATCTGTACTCCTCCCAGTGCAGTCCCAAACAATCCTTACTCTCCCCAGAGCAGTCCCAAAACAATCCTCGTACTCTCCCAGAGCGTCCCACCCAATCCTGTACCTTCCCAGAGCAGTCACCACCCATCCTGTACTTCCCAGAGCAGCCCACACCAACCCTGTTCTCTCCAGAGCTGTCCCACACCACCTGTACTCTCCAAGAGCAGTCCCACACCCCATCATGTACTCTCCAAGGAAGCAGTCCTACACCCATCTGTACTACCCCCAGAGCAATACCACACCCATCCTGTACCTCTCCAGAGCAGTCCACACCATCCTGTACTCTCCCAAAGCTGTTCACACCATCCTGTTACTCTCCCAGACAGTCCACACCCATTCATGTACTCTCAGGAAAGGCAAGTCCCACACCCATCCTGTACTCTCCCCAAAGCTGTCCCCACCCCATCCAGCACTCTCCAAGCAGTCCACACCCATCCTGTATCTCCCAGAGCACTTCATACACCATCCTGTACTCTCCCAGAGCACCTCATACACCCATACTGTACTCTCCCCAGAGCACTCCCACACCCATCCTGATGAACTCTCCCAGAAGCGAGTCCCACACATATCTTGTACTTCTTCTAGAGCGTCCCACACCCGTCCTGTACTCTGCATGAGCAGTCCTACACCCATCCTGTAACTCTCCCCAGACTAGTCCCACACCCATTCTGTACTCTCCCAGAGCGTCCACTACCTATCCTGTACTCTACCAGCAGCCAGTCCCACACCCTCCTGACTCTCCCAGAGCATCCCACACCCATCCTATACTCTCCCAGAGCAGTCCCACACCCATCCTGTACTCTCCCAGAGCAGTCCACACCCATCCTGTACTCTCCCAGAGCAGTCCCCACACCCATCCTGTACCTCCCAGGAGGCAGTCTACACCATCCTGTACTCTCCAGAGTAGGTCCACACCCATCTTGTACTCTCTCCCAGAATAGTCCCACCAACCCATTCCTGTACTCTCCCAGACCAGTCCCACACCCATCCTGTACTCTCCAGACCAGTCCCCACCCATTCCTGTACTCTCCCAGAGCAGTCCCACCCATCCTGTACTCTCCCAGAGCAGTCCCACACCCATCCTGTACTCTCCCAGAGCAGTCCCACACCCATCCTGTACTCTCCCAGAGCAGTCCCACACCCATCCTGTTGCTCTCCAAGAGCAGTACTCCACACCCATCCTGTACTCTCCCAGAGCTGTCCCACACCATCCTGTTACTCTCCAGACAGTCCAACACCCATCATGTACTCTCCCAGAGCACTGCCACACCCCATCCTGTTCTATCCTGAGAGCATCCCACACCCTCCTGTACTCTCACCAGGAGCAGTCCCACCACCCATACTGTACTCTCCCAGAGCAGTCCCCACACCCATCTGTACTCTCCCAGAGCAGTTCCCACACCCTCCTGTACTCTCCCAGAGCAGTCCCACCCCATCCTGTACTCTCCCAGAGGAGTCCCCACCCATCCTGTTTACTCTCCCAGAGGAGTCCCACACCCATCTTGTACTCTCCAAGAGCATTTCCCACAACCCCATCCTGTACTCTCGACAGAGCTGTCCCACAACCATCCTGTGCTCTTCAAGAGCAGTCCCGCGCCCATCCCTGTACTCTCCCAGAGCAGTCCCACACCCATCCTGTACTCTCCCAAGAGCAGTCCCACAACCAATCCTGTACTCTCCCAGCAGTAGTCCCACACCCATCTATGTACTCTCCCTGAATAGTCCCACACAATCCCTGTACTCTCCCAGACCAGTCCCACCACCATCTTTACTCCCCAGACCAGTCCCACACCCATCTTGTACTCTCCCAGGAATAGTCCCACACCCATCCTGTACTCTCCCAGCCAGTCCCACACCCATCTGTACTCTCCCAGACAGTCCCACACAATCCTGATACTCTCACATAGCAGTTCCACACCATCCTCGTACTTCTACAGAGCAGTTCCACCACCCATCCTGTACTCTCACAGAGCAAGTCCCACACCCATCCTGTATTCCCAGAGCATGCCACCACACATCTTGGTCAGGTAATGCTGGAAGAACAACAATACTGAAGATTCTCTCTCTGCAGATTAGATCATCCTGGAGTACGAGAACCAGCATATAACCATAATACTCTATGCAGCAGCTTCAGAAACCAAGAGAAAATAGAGAGAAGATTTATAAGGTGACTAGTCTCAGCAGATAAGAAAAAGGATAAGGTAACAACGAGGGGAGACAATCTTGGATGATTATACTGGGGATCTGGAAGACTGATTGCGGATGCCTGGAAACGATACAAGAGGACTCATATATGGAGATCACAGCTGACACACAGTGATATTCATGATGTATTTCTGCTCTCTTGCGTATCAGGAAGAGTGCAATGACCTAGATGAAGATGTAAACGAAACATACTACATACACAGTTGTAGGAGTATGATATAACACACACACACACAACACACACACACACACACACCACCACACACACACACACACACACACACACACACACACAAGGGTTAGTTTCCAGAGCTAAGGGGAATGTCCTATGAAGAAAGATTAAGGGAAATCGGCCTGACGGAACTGGAGGACAGGGGGTCACGGGGAGACATGATAAACGACATATAAAATACAGCGTGTGGAATAGACAAGGTGGACAAAGACAGGAATGTTCCAGGGAGGGGACCAGAAACAAGAGGCACAATTGGAACTTGAAGACACAAATGGGTCAGAGAGATATTAGGAAGTATTTCTTCAGGTCAGAGTTGTAATAAAGGCAGTGGAATAGCCTGAAAATGACGTAGTGGAGGGCAGGAAAACCATACACGTTTTTAAAGACGAGGTTTGAATAAAGCTTCATGGAGCGGGGTAGGAGAGGAGAGAGAGGCCCAGTAGCACCGTGTTTGAAGAGGCGGGGCCAGGAGTAAGATCGACCCTGCAACCACAAATAGGTGAGTACAAATAGGTGAGAATACACCACACTGCAAGAAGGCGGTTTGACAGTTCCAGACAAGAGGATTGGTGCAAAAACTGGAGACCAAGCAGGGATAACTGGGAAGGCACTACAATGGATCAAGGAATACTTGTCAGGAAGGCACAGCAGCGAGTCATTGTACGTGGCGAGGTTGTCAGAGTGGGACCTGTGACCAGGCGGGGTCCCACAGGGGGTCAGTCCTAGGACCAGTGCTGTTCTGGCATTTGGTGAATGACATGACGGAAGGAATAGACTCCGTGGTTGTCCCTGTTTGAGATGACGAAGTTGATGAGAAGGAATTCATTCGATCGAAGGACCAGGCAGAACTACAAAGGGTTCTGGACAGGCTGCAGACCTGCCTTGGTCCAGCAACTGCCTCCTGGAGTTCAACCCCACCAAGTTCAAAGTCATGAAGATTGGGGGAGGGCAAGGAAGACCGCAGACGGAGTTTACAGTCTAGGGGGCAATGAGACTACAAACCTCAGAACGCATTCCGAATCTTAATAAGGAATCGTTTCAGGACCCTGTACACCGATGTACGTTAGGCCCAATATTGGAGTATGCGGCACCAGTTTGGAACCCACACCTAGCCAAGCACGTAAAGAAACTAGAGAAAGTGGGCAAAGGTTTGCAACAAGACTAGTCCAGAGCTTAAGAGGTATGTCCTACGAGGAGAGGGTAAGGGTAAATCAATTGGACGACACTGGAGGACAGGAGAGATAGGGGGGACATGATAACGGACATAACAAATACTGAGAGGAATTGACAATGTGGACAAAGGACAGGATGTTCCCAGAGATTGCGACACAGTAACAAAGGGACACAGTTGGAAGTTGAAGACACAGCTGAATCACAGGGAGTTAGGAAGTATTTCTTCAGCCACAAAGTAGTCAGGAAAGTGGAATAGTTTGGGAATAGTGATTGTAGTGGAGCCAGGATCCATAATAGCTTTAACACACAAGTATGATAAGCTCACGGTTCAGGGAGAGTTGACCTTGTAACGACCAGTGAAGAGGGCGGGGCCAGGAGCTTTGGACTTGACCCCCTGCAACCTAACTAGGTGAGTACACACACACACAGTCCAACAGCAATTGGAAAACAAGCGCAATTGAGAGTATAAAGAGTGGTAATCGTCCTCCCCGCCCCCCAAACACTTTAGGACACCACAAATCACAAAAACCACACACCACCCCCACACACACCACACACACACACACACACCACACACACATGAGAATAGCGTTCCGATACCTTAATAAGGAATCGTTTCAAGACACTGTACACTGTGTATGTTTAGGCCCATACTGGAGTATGCAGCACCGTTGGAACCCCACACCTGGTCAGCACGTCAGAAGGATTAGAGAAAGTCAAGTTTTGCAACAAGGGGCTAGTCCCAGAGCACAAGGGGAAAGTTCTTACGAGGAAAGGTTAAGGGAAATCGGACTGACGGACACTGGATGAACAGAAGGCGTACAGGGGAGACATGATAACGACATTACATGGATACTGGGGGATTAGACAAGGGTGGAAGAGATAGGATGTTCCAGAGAGGGGACACAGGGACAAAGGGGGGTCACAACTGGAAGCTTGAAGACTCAGACGAGTCACAGGGACGTAGGAAGTATTTCTCAGTCATAGATTGCAGCAAGTGGAATAACCTAGCAGTGAAGTAGTGGAGGCAGGAACCATTAATAGTTTTAAAGAGGTATGACAAAGCTCGGGGAAGCAGAGAGAGGACCAGTATAGCGATCGTGAAGGGCGAGGGGCCAGGAGCCGAGGTCTGACCCTGCAACCACAACTTAGGTGAGTACAATTAGATGAGTACACCACACCCCAACACACACACCCCAAACACACACACCCCAACAACCCCACACCCACACACACCACCAACCCCCAAAACCACACACACACACACCCCACACACACACACCCCACGCACCACACACACCACACACCCCACACACGCGCCACAGTTTTAAGACGAGGTTTGATAAAGTCATGGAGCAGGGAGAGAAGAGGGAACCTAGTAGCAATCAGTGAAGAGGCGAGGCAGGAGCTATGACTCGACCCTCAACCCACAAAACAGGCGAGTACAAACAGGGTGAGTACACACCATACACTTTCCTTTATCACCAATGGTTGTCGTAGTATCTGTGGACAGTCCACGTCTCCCCCCCCCCCTCGCCGCCATCCATTATCCATCACTACCTACCCCCCCTCCATATTAATGTGCCTCCCTGTATACACGTGTTGTTAGGGTAAGATGAAATCGGGTTATGGGAGGAATGAAAGGGAGGGAAGCGGAGTTAAAGAAGGGAAATGAAGAGGCAGGGAAACGGAGAGTTTAAGGGGAAGCCAGAGGACAAAATCCCTCTAGGAAAAAAAAACTAAGGCTTAATTAATACCAACCAAAACTTAAGGAACCAGGGGTAAGTTCGGGATCCTCTATAGGGTGTCCCATAGCTGGGTTGGTAGGAGCACTCACCTCACACACTGACGGATCCGTGGCTCGATCCCCGGTACAGGTGGAACTATTAGGCCGGTTGTTTCTTTAAGGCACCTGCTGTCCACGTTCACCTAGCAGTGAAATAGGTACCTGGGTGTTGTCGACTGGTGGTGGGCCGCATCCTGAGGAGAAAATTTTTACCCGAAATGCTGTACATAAGACGGGTTTTTCTATATAGATGTGTCACTGATGTTTCACCTTTGGTCTGATGTGCATGTACTATAGACATCAGATATTATTATAAAATTTTAAAAAAAAAAATATAAAAAATTAAAAAAAATACAAAAAAAAAATCGTTATAAAGGCTTTCTTGTGGAGGGGGGGGGGGGGAAGTTATGTCCGTAGCCCCCCCCCCCTCCCCAACTTTCCTCTCATACCGACCACAGCTGGTGTACTAACACGGGGGAGGTGTGTGGGGGTAAAAATTGTAATGCAAGTTGTACTGGGTCTGGTTAGGAAGTGACGTCTTCTCCAGGGGGTGAGGAACTAACCATCTCAAATTTACGTCTACAAGGCCAGTGCTTACCGCTATGCTTCCTTTCTCCATATTTAGTCCACTTTTGTATTCCAGCGCAGAAGACGCCAACACAGTAGGCGACAACTCTCATTCAATTCAATTCAATTCAATTCAAAGTTTATTCTCTATAAGGATTACAAATGCTGAGTTTACAAGGAAATTTGTGTTATTGTGTGTTTTTTACATGTAGTAAAATAGTGATTACAGAGTTACCACTAGGAACACTTAGCATGGCTAGGCATTTCGGGCAGGCAGGACTTTAGTTTTATTCCTCATTGTAATAATTACAAATATGAGGTTAAGTTGGTTTTATGGCCTAAGTGACTAAATATGTTTATGGTTTCAGCATGTGTTTGCTTTTGTTTTGGCACAGTATATATCATAAATATATATATAACAAACTTACGGATATACCAAACTTACGGATATACCAAACCCTTCGGATATACCAAACTTACGGATGAATTAGAGGATCAGGAACATAAACATAAGATAGATCAAAATATTTCTCATTAATATATTACCAAATTGTTGACAAATTCCATAAATCTGCTTGTACAGTAAAAATAAAAATACGGCAAATTTAAATGAATTCTTGTTAGTCATTTTAGGGGGAAGTTCTCAGGCCTATGTGCACCCATATGCTGTGGCGCGGCCCTATACAGGAAGGATATGGGGTGTACAATAAACTAGCTCCTTCTGCGGCTAAATTTAAATTTAGAGAGGAGGGTAAGGTGGATGGTGTCGCAACAGGAGGGGCAGTGGATGGTGTCGCAACAGGAGGGGCAGTGGATGGTGTCGCAACAGGAGGGGTAGTGGATGGTGTCGCAACAGGAGGGGTGGTAGATGGTGTTGGAGCAGGAGGGGCGGTGGATGGTGTCGCAACAGGAGGGGCGGTGGATGGTGTCGCAGCAGGAGGGGCGGTGGATGGTGTCGCAGCAGGAGGGGCGGTGGATGGTGTCGCAACAGGAGGGGCAGTGGATGGTGTCGCAACAGGAGGGGCAGTGGATGGTGTCGCAACAGAGGGGTAGTGGATGGTGTCGCAACAGGAAGGGTAGTGGATGGTGTCGCAACAGGAGGGGTGGTAGATGGTGTTGGAGCAGGAGGGGCGGTGGATGGTGTCGCAACAGGAGGGGCAGTGGATGGTGTCGCAACAGGAGGGGCGGTAGATGGTGTCGCAACAGGAGGGGCGGTAGATGGTGTCGCAACAGGAGGGCGGTAGATGGTGTCGCAACAGGAGGGCGTGGATGGTGTCGCAACAGGAGGGGCAGTGGATGGTGTCGCAGCAGGAGGGCAGTGGATGGTGTCGCAGCAGGAGGGGCGGTGGATGGTGTCGCAACAGGAGGGGCGGTAGATGGTGTCGCAACAGGAGGGGCAGTGGATGGTGTCGCAACAGGAGGGGCAGTGGATGGTGTCGCAGCAGGAGGGGCAGTGGATGGTGTCGCAGCAGGAGGGGCAGTGGATGGTGTCGCAGCAGGAGGGGCGGTAGATGGTGTCGCAACAGGAGGGGCAGTGGATGGTGTCGCAACAGGAGGGGCGGTAGATGGTGTCGCAGCAGGAGGGGCAGTGGATGGTGTCGCAACAGGAGGGGCGGTGGATGGTGTCGCAACAGGAGGGGCGGTAGATGGTGTCGCAACAGGAGGGGCAGTGGATGGTGTCGCAACAGGAGGGGCAGTGGATGAGATTAAGACACATGTGCAACATCTGGGTATCTTTATTGTAGACGTTTCGCCATCCAGTGGCTTTATCAATACAAATTCTAGGACATAACTTGAAGACAGTAGAACTATGTACAGAAGATGAGGTAATCAGTCCCTCAACCTAGGAGTAGGTGCGAACAGCACCATAGTCGTGGAGATTCTGAAGCAGAAGAAAGGAGCCTGGCGCTTATATAGTAACGTCAGGTGAAGCAGACGAGGGCATATTCACTGCAACATCATGGAATCTTAATTCTGAGGACATTCACTACTACGACAACTACTACTACTACTACTACAACTACTACTACAACTAACCCATCTCTTTGGGAAGGACCTACTTCCACTGGGAATCCCGCCTACCAGTGAATATGCCCTCGTCTGCTTCACCTGACGTTACTATATAAGCGCCAGGCTCCTTTCTTCTGCTTCAGAATCTCCACGACTATGGTGCTGTTCGCACCTACTCCTAGGTTGAGGGACTGATTACCTCATCTTCTGTACATAGTTCTACTGTCTTCAAGTTATGTCCTAGAATTTGTATTGATAAAGCCACTGGATGGCGAAACGTCTACAATAAAGATACCCAGATGTTGCACATGTGTCTTAATCTCATCTTGTCGGTATTATATACCATTCGTACACAGGGGCAGTGGATGGTGTCGCAGCAGGAGGGGCGGTGGATGGTGTCGCAGCAGAGGGGCGGTGGATGGTGTCGCAGCAGGAAGGGCGGTGGATGGTGTCGCAGCAGGAGGGGCGGTGGATGGTGTCGCAGCAGGAAGGGCGGTGGATGGTGTCGCAACAGGAGGGGCAGTGGATGGTGTCGCAGCAGGAGGGGCGGTGGATGGTGTCGCAGCAGGAGGGGCAGTGGATGGTGTCGCAGCAGGAGGGGCGGTGGATGGTGTCGCAGCAGGAAGGGCGGTGGATGGTGTCGCAACAGGAGGGCAGTGGATGGTGTCACAGCAGGAGGGGCGGTATGATGGTGTTTGGAGCAGGAGGGGCAGTGGATGGTGTCGCAACAGGAGGGCGGTGGATGGTGTCGCAAAAAGGAGGGGCAGTGGATGATGTCGCAGCAGGAGGGCAGTGGATGGTGTCGCAGCAGGAGGGCAGTGGATGGTGTCGCAGCAGAGGGGCAGTGGATGGTGTCGCAACAGAGGGGCAGTGGATGGTGTCGCAACAGGAGGGGCAGTGGATGGTGCGCAACAGGAGGGGCAGTGGATGGTGTCGCAGCAGAGGGGCATGGATGGTGTCGCAGCAGGAGGGTGGTGGATGGTGTCGCAGCAGGAGGGCAGTGGATGGTGTCGCAACAGGAGGGCAGTGGATGGTGTCGCAGCAGGAGGGCAGTGGATGGTGTCGCAGCAGGAGGGCAGTGGATGGTGTCGCAACAGGAGGGGCAGTGGATGGTGTCGCAACAGGAGGGGCAGTGGATGGGGTCGCAACAGGAGGGGCAGTGGATGGTGTCGCAACAGGAGGGCAGTGGATGATGTCGCAGCAGAGGGGCATGGATGGTGTCGCAGCAGGAGGGGTGGTGGATGGTGTCGCAGCAGGAGGGGCAGTGGATGATGTGCAGCAGGAGGGGC
>NC_069404.1:1212286-1250163 GCF_026875155.1 Cherax quadricarinatus | reverse complement strand
TCAAGAAGTTAGAGAAGTACAAAGGTTTGCAACAAGGCTAGTCCCAGAGCTCAAGGGAATGTCGTACGAGGAAAGGTTAAGGGAAATCGGACTGACGACACTGGATGACAGAAGGGTCAGGGGAGACATGATAACGACATACAAGATACTGCGGGAATAGACAAGGTGGACAGAGATAGGATGTTCCAGAGAGGGGACACAGGGACAAGGGGTCACAACTGGAAGCTGAAGACTCAGACGAGTCACAGGGACGCTAGGAAGTATTTCTTCAGTCATAGAGTTGTCAGCAAGTGGAATAACCTAGCAAGTGAAGTAGTGGAGGCAGGAACCATACATAGTTTTAAGAAGAGGTATGACAAAGCTCAGGAAGCAGAGAGAGGACCCAGTAGCGATCAGTGAAGAGCGGGGCCAGGAGCCGAGTCTCGACCCCTGCAACCACAATTAGGTGAGTACAATTAGGTGAGTACACCCCACACCCCACACACACACACCCCCACACACACACACCCCACACACACCCCACACCCCCACACACACACACACACCCCAAACACACACACACACACCCCACACACACACACCCCACGCACACACACACACACACACCCAAACACACGCGCACACAGTTTTAAGACGAGGTTTGATAAAGCTCATGGAGCAGGGAGAGAGAGGACCTAGTAGCAATCAGTGAAGAGGCGAGGCCAGGAGCTATGACTCGACCCCTTCAACCACAAACAGGCGAGTACAAACAGGTGAGTACACACATACACTTTCCTTTATCACCAACTTGGTGTCGTAGTATCTGTGACGTCACCGTTCTCCCCCCCCCCTCGCCCACCATTATCCATCACTACCCTACCCCCCCTCCCATATTAATGTGCCTCCCTGTATACACGTGTTGTGTATGGTAAGATGAAAACCGGGTAAGGGAGGAATGAAAGGGAGGGAAGCGGAGTTAAAGAAGGGGAATGAAGAGGCAGGGAACGGAGTTAAGGGGAAGCCAGAGGACAAAATCCCCTCTAGGAAAAAACTAAGGCTTAATTAATACCAACCAAACTTAAAGGAACCAGGGTAAAGTGCGGGATCCTCTTAGGGTGTCCCTTAGCTGGGTTGGTAGAGCACTCACCTCACACACTGAGGTCCGTGGCTCGATCCCCGGTACAGGTGGAAATATTAGGCCGTGTTTCTTTAAGGCACCTGCTGTCCACGTTCACCTAGCAGTGAAATAGGTACCTGGGTGTTAGTCGACTGGTGTGGGCCGCATCCTGAGGAGAAATTTTACCCGAAATGCTGTACATAAGACGGGTTTTTCTATATAGATGTGTCACTGATGTCACCTTTGGTCTGATGTGCATGTACTTATAGACATCAGAATTATTATAAATGTTATAAAGAGCTTCTTGTGGAGGGGAGTTGTCCGTAGCCCCCCCCCCTCCCCAACTTTCCTCACATACCGACCACAAGCAGTGTACTAACACGGGGGAGGTGTGTGGGGGGTAAAAATTAGTAATGCAAGTTGTTACTGGTCTGGTTAGGAAGTGACGTCTTCTCCAGGCTGAGGAACTAACCATCTCAAAATTACGTCTACAAGGCCAGTGCTTACCGCTTTGCTTCTTTCTCCATATTTAGTCACTTTTGTATTCCAGCGACAGAAGACGCCAACACAGTAGGCGACAACTCTCATTCAATTCAATTCAATTCAATTCAAAGTTTATTCTCTATAAGGATTACAATGCTGAGTTTACAGAAATTTGGTTATTGTGTGTTTTACATGTAGTAAAATAGTGATTACAGAGTGTACCACTAGAACACTTAGCATGGCTAGGCATTTCGGGCAGACTTAGTTTTATTCCTAATTGTAAAATATTACAAATTATGAGGTAAGTTGGTATTATGGCTAAGTGACTAAATACTAGTTTATGAGTTTAGCAATGTGAATGCTTTTGTTTTGGCACAGTATATATCATAAATATATATATAACAAACTTACGGATATACCAAACTTACGGATATACCAAACTTACGGATATACCAAACTTACGGATGAATTAGAGATCAGAACATAAACATAAGATAGATCAAAATATTTCTCATTAATATATTACCAAATTGTTGACAAATTCCATAAATCTGCTTGTACAGTAAAAATAAAAATACGGCAAATTTAAATGAATTCTTGTTAGTCATTTTAGAGGGAAGTTCTCAGGCCTATGTGCACCCATATGCTGTGGCGCGGCCCTATACAGGAAGGATCTGAGGTGTACAGTAAACTAGCTCCTTCTGCGGCTAAATTAAAATTAGAGAGGAGGGTAAGGTGGATGTGTTGGAGCAGGAGGGGCAGTGGATGGTGTTGCAACAGGAGGGGCGGTGGATGGTGTTGGAGCAGGAGGGGCAGTGGATGGTGTCGCAACAGGAGGGGCGGTGGATGGTGTTGGAGCAGGAGGGGCAGTGGATGGTGTCGCAACAGGAGGGGCGGTGGAATGGTGTTGCAGCAGGAGGGGCAGTGGATGGTTGTCGCCCGCAGGAGGGGCGGTGGATGATGTTGCAGCAGGAGGGGCAGTGGATGGTGTCGCAGCAGGAGGGGCGGTGGATGGTGTCCCCAGCAGGAGGGGCGGTGGATGGTGTCGCAGCAGGAGGGGCGGTGGATGGTGGGCGCAGAGGAGGGGCGGTGGATGGTTCGCAGCAGGAGGGGCGGTGGATGGTCGCAGCAGGGGGGGCGGTGGATGGTGTCGCAGCAGGAGGGGCGGGGGATGGTGTCGCAGCAGGAGGGGGGGGGGATGGGGTCGCACGGAGGGGCGGTGATGGGGGCGCAGCAGGAGGGGCGGTTGGGTGGTGTCGGAGCAACCCACAATCTGTACTCCCCAAGCAGAACCACACCATCATTCAGTACTCTCTCAGAGTCAGTCCCACACCCAATCTAAACTCTTCCAGAGCGAGGGGTCCAAACGCTCATCCTATACTCTCCCAGAACAGGCCCACACCCATTCTGTAACTCTCCCAGAGCAGTCCTGACTCCCGTCAGTACATGACTCCTCCCAAGCATCCCACTCCCATTCTGTGCTCTCCCAGAGCAGTCCCACACCCATCCTGCACTCTCCCAGAGCAGTCCCACACCCCATTTTATTTTTACTGTACACTCCCTCGACTAGTGCCATAGACAGAACACCCGTTCTGTACTCTCCCAGAGCCGACCCAAACACATCTTCTACTCTCGCAAGAGCAGTCCAACACCCATTTTGTAATCTCCCAGAGCAGTCAGTCCTACACCCATTCATTACTCTCTCTCACGCAGTTCCACACCCATTCTAAACTACTCCAGAGCAGTCCCCACACCATTCTGTACTCCCTCCTCCCAGAGCAGTAACCACACATGCCGGTACCCTCCCAGAAGCAGGGCCCTCCCTCAATCCTCGACTCTTCATAAGCAGTCCCATACTGCATTCTGTACCTCCTCAGAAGCATTCCTCACCCATTCTCTACTCTCGCAGAGCAGGGTCCACACCATCATGCACTCCTCACAGAGCAGTCCCCGACACCCATTCTGGTACCTCCTCCCAGAGCATAACCACACCCTTCCTGTACTCTCCCAGAGCAGCCCCACACCCATTCTGTACTATATCATAGCAGTCACACACCCATCCTGTACTCTCTCAAATCAGTCCCACTCCCATTCTGTATTCTCCCAGAGTAGTCCCACACCCATCTGCCCTCTCCCCGAGCAGTCCCACACACTTCTGTACTCCTCCAAGAGAAGTCCCACACCCATACCTGTACTCTCCCAGAACAGTCCCACACCCGTTCAGTACTCTCCCACAGCAGTTCCACTCCCATCCTGTACTATCCCAGAGCAGTCCCCCGAAACCCTTTCTCTGCTAACCCAGAAAGTCCACATCCTACCCTGTACTCTCCAAAGCGTCACACATCCATTCTGTACTCTCCAAGCAGTCCCACACCCATCTTTACTCTCCCAGAGCAGTCCACACACCCTTCTGTACTCTCCTAGAGCAGTCCCACCCCCATCTCTGTAACTTCACCTCAGAGCAGTCTCACACACCATCATATGCTCATGCCAAGAGCAGTCCCACCCTCATCCTGTACTCTCACAGAACAGTCCCTCACCCATTTGTACTCTCCCCAAAGCAGTCACACAACACCGTTCTTTTACTCTCCCGAGCAGTCCCCTCCCTTTCTGTATACTCTCACTATGAAAGACCCCACACCCTTCCAGTACTCTCCCAGAGCAGTCCCTCACCCCTATTCTGTACTCTCCCCGAGTATACCCACACCATTTTTGTACTCTTCCCTTCCAGAGCAGTCCCACACCCATTCACTACTCTCATAGAGCAGTCCCACACACAATATGTACTCTCCCTAGAGCAGCCCAAATCCATCCTGTTACTCTCCAAGAAGCAGTCCCACCTATCATCCTGTACTCCTCCAGAGCATCCCACACCCATTCTGTACTCCCCCCGAGTAGGTCCCACACCATTCTGTACTCTTCCAGAGCAGTCCCACACCCAATTCTCTACTCTCACAGACAGTCCGACACCCAATCCGTACTCTCACCAGAGCAGTTACCACACCCAACCCCGTTCACTCCCAGAGCATCCACACCAATTCTCTACTCTCCAAATCAGTCCCCCACCCGTTCTGTACTCTCCACAGAGCATTCCCACACACTATCCTTACTCTCCCAGAAACAGTCCCACACCCATCCTGTACTGCTCCATAACAGTCCCACCCCCGTTCTGTACTCTCCCCACTGGCAATCCCACTCCCATCCTGTACTCCCGAGCATCTCACTCCCTTTAGGCAGTGCTTCTCCCAGAGCAGTCCCACAACCCATCCTGTATTTCTCCCAGAGCAGTCACACCACACCGCCGATTGTACCTCCCAGCGTCCCACACACCCATCCTGTTCTCTCCCAGAGCAGTCACACACCCTTTGTAAACTCATCCAGAGCAGTCCCTCACACATATCCCCATATTCTCTCCCAGAGGTGTCTGACACCCGTTTTGGAACTCACGCAGAGCAGTCCCCACTCCCATCCCTGTACTCTCCCGAGCCTGTCCCACATCCTTCTCTACTCTCCAAGAGAATTCCCACACACAATCCTGTTACTCTCCGCATAGGCAGAGTCCCTCACGCCGTTCTGTACACTTCCAAATCAGGTCCCACACACCCGTTCTGTAACTCTCCCACAGTATCCTCAACAAATTCTGCACTCTCCCTCCCAGAGCATCCAACACCCATCCATACTCTGCAAGAAAATTTTAACTCACTTTTCCGTACTCTCCCAGAGCAAGTCCCACACAGTCCCTGTACTCCCCAGAGCAGTCACACCACCAGTTCTGGACTCTCCCATAGGAGTCCTCACCGGTTCTGTACCTCCCAGGAGAAGTTCCACCACACCCGTTCCTGTACCTCCCACAGCAGTCCTACACCCGTTCTATACTCTCCCCCAGGAGCAGTCCCACACAATCCGTGTACTCTCCCCAAACGTTCCACAACCCGTTCTGTACACTTCCAGAGAAGTTCCAACATCCATCCTGTACTCTCGCAGAGCAGTCCCACAACCGTTCGTACTCTCCCCATAGCAGTCCCACGCCCATCCTTTATCACTCCGCAGAGCCGTTCCGACACCCGTTCTGTACATTTTCAGAGCAGTCCCTCTCCCAACCCTGTACTCCTCCCAGAGCAGACCCACACACCCGTTCTGTACTCTCCAGAGCAGTCCCACACACCATCCCTGTACTCACCCAGAGCAGTCGCACACCTATTCTTGTTTTTCTCTCCCAGAGCAGTCCCACACATTCTTTACTCTCCCAGAGCAGTCCCACTTTCCATTCTGTACTCTCCTATAGCAGTCCTAACCCCATCAGAACACTCCCAAAGCAGGTCCGACACCCTTTCTTACTCTCCCAGAGAGTCCCCGACACCGTTGTCTGTACTCTCGCCAGAGCAAAGTCCCATACCCATTCCTGTACCCTCCCATAGCATCCCACAACCATTCTGCACTCTTTCCAGAGCAGGGTGCCAGTCGTGGGGGGTGAGGGGGGGGGGGGGGGGGGGGCGGGGGGGGGGGGGGGGGTGGGGGGGTGTGGGGGGTTCAACATTTGCTCTAATTCAACTCTATGCGTCCAAGAGCAGTATTTTTCCACTCAACCAGTACTCTCCCAGAGCAGTCCACACCCTTCCTGTCCTACCAGAGCAGGTGCCAAACCCGTTCTTTACTCTCCCAGAGCAGTCCCACACCCATTCTGTAATCCCCAGTGCAGTCCTCACTCGTTCTAGTACTCCCCCAGACTAGTCCCACACCCATCCTGTACTCGCGCAGATCAGTCCCACATCCAATTCTGTAACTCCCCACAGCATCCCCTACCTAACCTGTACTCCTCCCCAGAGCAGTACCACACCCATCCTGTACTCTCCCAGAGCAGTCCCACCCTCATCCTGTACTCTCCCCGAGCATCCCACACGCATCTGTACCTCCCAGAACAGTCCTTCCCACACCCATTTCTGTACTCTCGCATAGGAGTGCCCACACACATCTTACTCTCCCTGAACAGTCCCCACTCGCCCTTCTGGCACTCTCTCCCACAGCAGTCCCACCTCCCATACCTGGTACTCCCAGAGCATTCCCACACCCTTTCTGTTGCTCTCCCAGAGCAGTCCCACAAACACCCATCCTGTACTCTCCCCGAGCAGTCACACAACCCGTCTTGTACTCTCCCGGAGCAGTCCCACACCCTTCATGTACTTTTCCAGAGCATCCACACCCGTTTTGTACTCTCCCAGAGCAGTCCCACACTCATCCGTCCACTCTCAGAGCGTCCCACATCCTTCTCTTCTCTCCCAGAGCATCCCCACACCAATCCTGTTACTAATCCATAGCAGTTCCCGCACACCATTCCTGTAAGTTCCTCCCACAGTAGTCCACACACATCCTGTACTCTCCAGAGCAGTTCAATACCCGCTCTGTACTTTCCCCCAGAGCAGTCCCACTTCCCGTTCTGGTGGGGGGGGGGGGGGGGGGGGGGGGGGGGGGGGGGGGGGGGGGGGGGGGGGGGGGGGGGGGGGGGGGGGGCTTCTCCCAAGCAGTCACACACCCAGTTTCTCTACTCTCCAATAGGAGTCCTACACCGCTTCTGTACTCCCTCCCAGAGCAGGTCCCCAAACTCGTTTCCTGTACTCTCAAAATGCATTCCTACACCACCGTTTCTATACTCTCCCAAGCAGTCCCACACCCTTTTCCGTACCTTCGCCATAGCAGTCCTTCACCCATTCTGTACTCACACAGAGCAGTTCCCACATGCCCGTTCTGTACTCCCCAGAGTAAGTCACACGACCGGTTCTCTACTCTCCAATAGGTGTCCTTTAAACGGGGGGGGCTTTTGTGTACCTCTCCCAGAGCAGTCCCTCTCTCGTTCTTTACTCCAACAAGCAGTCCTCAACACGTCTAATACTCGCCCAGAACATTCCCACAACCGTTTCTGTACTCTCCCAGAAGCAGCCACACACCCATCCTGTACTCTCCCCAGAGCGCTCCCACACCCGTTCTCTACTCTCGCCTAGCAGTCAAACACCCATCCGTACTCTTCCATACTAGTCCGCACACTTCCGTTCTGTTGCTCTCACAGAGCTGTCCTCACAAACATCCTGTTCTCATCCCAAGCAGTCCCACACCCATCATGTTCTCTACTGAGCAGTCCCACACACGTTTCTCTGTACTCTAACAAGACGTTCCCACAAACCCGATTCTGTACTCACCCATACAGTCCTACACCCTTTCTGTCCCTCCCAGAGCAATCCTCGCTCAGTACTGTACTGCTCACCAGAGCAGTCCAACACCGATCTTTACTCTCCCATAGCAGTCCTACTCCCGTTTTGTACTCTCCCAAGCATCCCTCACCCGTTTCTGTACTCTCCCATAGCAGTCCAACACCCGTTTCTGTACTTCTCCCGATCAGTCCCCACTACCGTTCTGTACTTTCCCAGAGCATCCCCACACCCATTTTGTACTTTCTCAGAGCAGTCCCAAACCCCAAGCTTCTACCTCAAAAAGCAATCCCCGCACCCATCCTGTACTTTCCCAAAGCAGGTCACAAACAACCTAACCTGTTACTCTCCCAGAGAATCCCCACCCTCATCCTTAATTCTCCCAGAGCAGTCCCACACACATTCTGTTACCTCTAGAGCATCCCAACCATCCTATTCTCTCCCAGAGCAGTCCCCACCCTCATCCTGTACTCTCCCAGAATAGTCCCACACCCATTCTGTACTCTCCCTGCGCGGTCCCAACACCCGTTCTGTACTCTCCCAGAGCAGTCCCCACACCCATTCGTACTTCTCCCAGATGCATTCCCCACACCCATCCTGTACTCTCCAGAGCAGTCCCACACCCATTTATTTTGGACTCTCCCACAGCCGTCCACACCCATGTCTGTGCTCTCCAGAGCAGTCCCACATCCTACTGCACTCTCCCAAGGCAGTCCCAACCCATTTCCATGTACTACTCCAAGCAGTTCCCACACCCATCCTGGCACTCTCCCAAGAGTAGTCCCACCCTCATCCTGGTACTCTCCCAGAGCAGTCCCACAACTCATTCTGTACTCTCCCAGAGGATCCCCACACCCATTCTGTAATCTCCCAGAGCAGTCCAACACCCCATCATGTACTCTCCAAGAGCAGTACAACACCTATTCTGAACTCTCCCAATCAATCCACACCCATCCTGTACTCTCTCCAAAGCATCCCCACAACCCGTACTGTTCCCTCTCATAAGCATCCTACACCCATCCTGACACTCTCCCAGAGTAGTTCCCACCTCATCCTGTACTCTCCCAGAGCAGTCCCACACGCATTCTGTACTCTCCCAAGTGTCCCACACCCATTCTGTAATCTCCCAAGAGCAGGATCCAACACCCATCATGTACTCTGCAAGGGAGCAGTCCAACACCCATTCTGTACTCTCCCAAAGCAATATCCCTCACCCATGCCTTTACTCCCCAAAATCAGTTCCCCCACACCCATACTGTACTCTCACCCAGTAGTTGACCTACAACCCGTTTTTGTACTCTCGCAGAGCCAGTCCCACACCCGTTCTGTACCTCCCAATAGCATAACTACACCCGTTCTGTACACTCCCAAGCAGTCACACACCCTATCTAGTACTCTCCCAGAGCATTTAACCACACCCGTTCTGTCTCTCTCCCTGAGCAGTCCCACACACCGTCCTGTAGCTCTCCCAGAGAAGGGTCCCCCTTCCCCCACACGCCGTTTTTCGGAACCCTCCCATAGCATCCCACACTCATCCTGACTCTCGAAAATCAGTCCCACACCGTTCTGTACTCATCCTCCCCGTAGCAGTCCACACCTATTATGTACACTCCCAGAGCAGTCCCACACCGTTCTGAACTCTAAGTAGAGCAGTCACAAACCCATCCTGTACTCTCCGAAGCACTCCCACATCCATTCTGTAACTCTCGCAGAGCACTCCCACACCCATTCTGTACTGTCGCAGAAACAGTTTTCAACACCCATTCTGTACTCTCTCAGAGCAGTCCCCACACTCGTTCTGAACTCTCCCAGAGCAGTCCCCACATCCATCCTGTCCTTTAGCAGAGCACCCCCTCAACCATTCAGTTCTGTAACTCTCGCATAGCTGTCCCACACCCGTTTTTCCTGTACTCCCTCTAGGCAGTCACACACGTTTCTGTACTCTCACAGAGCAGTCAACAACCCGTTCTTGTACTATCGCAGAGCAGTACACACCATTGTGTTACTCTCCCAAGCATACCCACACCCTTCTGTACTCTCCAGAGCAGTTATCACATCCAATCCAGTACTTTCTATTTCTCACTGCAGTCCCTCACCCATCCTGTACCTCCCAGAGCAATTCCACCCGTTGTGTACTCCGCAGAGCAGTCACACAACCCATCCTGTACAATTTCCATAGCAGTCCCACACCCATACACTGTAACTCACTCCAATAATAGTCCCACACCTATCTTATATCCTCCCCAGAACAGTAAAACACCTTTTCTGTACGCTCCCAGAGCAATCCAACTCGCGTTCTGTACTCTGCCAGAGCAGTCCACCACATCCAGTACTCTCCCAGAGCAAGTCCCACACGCATTCTGTACTCTCCCAGAGCAATCCCACACCCATTCTGGAAATCGCACCAGAGCAGTTCCCCACACCCAACATGTAGCTCTTCAAAGCAGTCCCACACCCATTCCGTACTCTACACCAGCGCAATCCCCACACCCTCCTGTACTCATCCCTGAGCATTCCCACTCCAATCTGTTTTTCTCTCATAAACAGTCCAACACCCATCCTGTACTCCTCCAAAACCAGTCCCTCACCCATTAGTTGTACTCTCCCAGAGCAGTCCCACATCCCATTCTGTAACTCTCGTCAGAGCAGTCCCCTCACACCGTTCTGGTACTCTCCCAAGCAGTGCCACTCCCCATTCTGTACTCTCCCAGAGCATTCCCCACACCCATCCTGTACTCTTCCAGAGCAGTCCCACACCCAATTTTTGGACTCTCTAGACAGTCGTCTCATATCTCACACCCATTCCTGTGCTCTCCCCAGAGCAGTCCCACATCCATTCTGTACTCTCCCCAAGGCAGTCCCACACCCATTCGTACTTCTCACCAACAGTCCCACACGGAATCCTGCACTCTCCGCAGAGCAAGTCCCACCCTCATCCTGAACTCTCCCAGAGCAGGTCCCAAACGCATTCAGACTCTCCCCCAGAGCAGTCCAACACCCATCACGCAGTCCAAGAGCAGTCCCACACCCATCTCTGTACTCTCCCAAAGCAATCCCCCACCCATCCTATAACTCTCCAGAGCAGTCCCACATCCCATTCAGTTCTTCTCAAAGCAGTCCCACACCCATCCTATACTCTCCCAAATCATTCCACACCCATTCTGTACTCTCGCCAGAGCTGTCCTACACCCGTTCTTACTCTCGCAGAGAAGTTGCCCACAACTGTTCTGTACTCGTCCCAATAGCAGTACTACACCCGTTCTCTGTAGCTCTCCCAGAGCAGGTCCCCACACACCCTTCTGTACTTTCACCATGGCAGTCACTAACACCCGTTCTGTACTCTCCCAGAGCACTCCTACACCCTTTCTGAACTCTCCCAGAGCATCCCCACACCCGTTCTGTACTCTCCTCCCAGAGCAGGCTCTCAATTATAATGTACTTCATCCCCAGAGCAATTACCGCACCTTCTGTTACTCTTCCTTAGCAGACCCACACCCGTCCTGTACTCTCCCAGAGTAGTCCCACCCCTTCTGTACTCTCTCCATAAGGCTAGACCCACACTCATCCTGTACTCTCCAAGAGCAGTCCCACACACCGTACCTGTCCTATCCCGAAGCAGTCCCACACCCATCACGTAACACTCCCAGAGCAGTCCCAAACCTTCTGAACTCTACGAAAGCAGTCACCAACCCATCCTGTTCTCTTATCTCAATCCCCAGAGCACTCCACACCCATTCTGTACGCTCGCAAGCACATCCCACACCCATTATGTACTGGTCCCAGAGCTGTCCAACACCCCATTCCTAATCCTCCAGAGCAGTGTCCCACACCCCGTTCCTGTACTCCCCCCCCCCTCCATAGCAGTCCACATCCATCCTGTCCCGCACCCCTTCCCCCCAGAGCAGCCCCTCACCCATTCTGTACTCTCCCATATCTGTCCCACACCCCAGTTTTTTTTCTGTTCTCCCTCATAGATCCAACACCCCGTTCTGTACCTCACAGAGCAGCCCCCACCCCGTCTGTACTTTCCCAGAGCAGTCACACACCCACATGTGCACTCTCCCAGAAATACCCACTTCCTTCCGTTACTCTCCCCAGAGCAGTTTCACATCATCCTGTACTCTCCCACCGAAGCCCTCAGCCCATCCTTTACTCACCCAGAGCAGTCCCAACACCCAACCTGTAGGTCCTTCCAGAGCATCCAACACTCATACCTGTACTCTCCAATAGTATTCCTCCACACACCAATCTGTAATCTCCAGAGCAGTCCAACACCTATCTGTACTCTACCAGAGCAATCAACACGCGCTCTGTACTCTCTCCAGAGCATCCCACCCTCATCCAGACTCTCCGAAAGAAGTCCCACACGCCAATCCGTAGCTCTCGCCGGAGCAATCCCCCACATCCATTCTGCAATCCCCAGAGTAGTCCCACACCCATCATGTAACTCTTCCAAGCAGATCCCATGACCCATTCTGTACTCTCCCAGAGCAATCCCACACCCATTCTGTACTCTCCCTGAGCAGTCTCCCACATCCCATTCTGTTCCGCTCATAACAGTCCCCTCAACCCATCCTGTACTCCTCCAAAATCATCCCACACCACCCATTCGGTACTCTCCCAGATCAGTCTCACACCCATTCTGTTCTTCTCCCAAGCAGTCCTACACCCGTTTCTGTACTCCTCCCAGAAGCAGAATCCCCCACCCTTTCTGTACTCTCCCATAGCAGTCCTATACCCGTTCTTACTCTAACATATAGTAGTCCCACAACCTTCCCTGTACTCCCCGCAGAGCAGTCAACACACACATTAAGTTACTCTTCGCCGAGCAGGCAGCCCCGCAACCCGGTTCTGTACTCTCCAAAGCAGTCCTTCACTCGTTTCTGTACTTTCCCATAGGCAGTCCCCCACAACCGTTCTGTACTCTCACATAGCATTCTACACCCGTTCGGTACTCTTCCCAGAGCAGTCCCCACACCGTTCTGTACTCTCCCATAGCAGTCCTACAACCCGTTTCTGTACTCTCCATAGAGCACACAACCCGTTCTGTACCTCCCAGAAGCAGTCACACACTCCATCCTGTACTCTCCCAGAGCATACCCACACCCGTTCTGTACATTCCCCAGAGGCAGTTTCACATCTATCCTGAACTCTCTCTCCAGAGGAGTCCCATCACCCATTCTGGTACACTCCCAGAGCTGTCCACACCAGTTATGTACTCTCCCTTAGCATGGTCCAAACACCCGTTCTGTGCTCATCCAAGAGCATTCCACACCCATTCTGTACTCTCCCAAAGCAGTCCCACCACCCGTTCTGTACCTTCCCAGAGCAGTCCCACATCCATCCTTTCTCTCCCAGAGGATGCCCCTCTAACCCATTCTGTAGCTCCTCCCATAGCTGTCCCACAACCAGTTTTCTGTACTCCCTCTATCAGTCCCAACACCCGTGTTCTGTATTCTCCCAGAGCATCCCACACCCGTTTTCTGTACTCTCCCAGAGCCAGTTTCACATCGCATCCTGTACTCACCCATAGCATTCCCCTCACCAATTTATGTACACTCCCCCAGGCTGTCCCACACCAGTTCTGTACTCTCCCATAGCATCCCCAACAGACAATCTGTACAATCTCAGAGCAGAGTCCCACGCCCGTTTTCTGTACTTACTCTCCCAAAGCAGTCACGCAACTCCCATCCTGTTACTCCTCACAGAGCATTCCCACACAAGTTCGTACTCTTCAAGCAATCCCACATACATTCAGTATTCCTCCCGAGCAGTCCCCCACAACCACCCCTACCTACCAAAGCAGTCCCATACCTTTCCTGTCTCTCTCCCAGAGCAGTCCATAACCATCCTGTGTCTCCAGAGCAGTCCATACCCATTCTGATACTCTCCACAGAGCAGTCCCCCACAACGGTTCTGTGCTCTACTAGAGCCGCCCACACCCGTTTCTGTACACGTCCCAGAGCAGTCCCACACCTATTCTGTACTCTCCCAGAGCAGACCTCCACACCCAATCTGTACTCTCCCAGATGAGTCCGCAACACATCCTGTACTCTGCCAAAGCAGTCCGACACCCGTTCTGTACTTTTCCCAGAGGCAGTCCCCAACGCCCGTTTCAGTACTTCTCCCAGAGCATCCCAACGCCCGTTCCTGTACTGACCCAGAGCAGTAAGCCAAACCCATCCGTATCTCTCCCATAGCATCCCTCACCCAATCTGTACTCCTCCCAGAGCCAGTCCCCAGACCTATTCTGTACTCTCCAGAGCCAATCAAACAACGCGTTTTCTGTACTCACCCAGAGGAGTCCACCACTAATCCTGAACTCTCCCAGAGCAGTCCCACACCTCATTCTGTACGCTCCCAGAGCAGTCCCACACAAATCTGTATCGCCCAATGAGCAGTCCCTTACCCATCCTGTTACTCCCCAACAGTCCCTCACCCATCCTGTACTCTCCCAGAGCAGTCCCCAACACTCCATTCTGATCTCTCTCACATAGCAGGCCCACACCCATCCCTGAACGTTCCCTATTCAGTCCCACACCCATTCCGAACTCTCCCAGAGCAGACCCACACCGCAGTCTGTTACTCTCTCAGCGCAGTCCTACAAACGTTCTGTACTCTCCCAGGGTAGTCCCACACCGCGTTCTGTACTCTCCCAAGCAAGTCCAACAACGTTCTGTACACTCCTCAGAGCATCACACAACCCATCCTGTAATCTCCCAGAGATACCCACACCCATTCTGTACTCTCCCAGAGCTGTCCCACACCAGTTCTGTACTCTCCCATAGCAGTCCATCACCCGTTCTGTACTCTCCCAGAGCAGTCCCAAACACCCAATCTGTACTCTACACGAGAGCAGTCACACCCCATCCTGTACTCTCCCATAGCAGTCCCACACCCGTACAGTACTCTAACAGAGGCAAGTCCATCACCCAACCTGTACTCTACCAGAGCAGTCCTACACCCGTCTTTACTCTCCCAGAGCAGGTCCCACAACCCATCCTGTTCTCTTCTCTCCCAGAACAGTTCCATACCCATCTGTACTCTCCAGATCAGTCCCACACCCTTTCCTAATCTGTGCTCTCCCAGAACAGGTCCGATCACCCTATCTGTACTCTCCCAGGAGCCAGTCCCACGACCCCAATCTGTTCTCTCCCAGAGCAGTCCCACACCCTTCTGTACTCTCCCAGAGCAGTTCCACAACACCCTCCTGTAACTCCTCCCAGAGCATCCCAACACCCAATCTGTACTCTCCAAGATTATCCTGCCCCCACACATCATGTACCGCAAGCAAGGGATCCCCATACCCGTTCTGTATTTTCCCAATCATTTTCCACACCCTTTCTGTACTCTCCCAGAGCAGTCCCAGACCCGTTCTGTACTCCCCCAGTGCAGTCCCACACCCATTCTGTACTATCCCAGAGCAATCCCACTCCCGTTATGTACTCTCACATAGCAGTCCTACATCCATCCAGTACTCTCGCAGAGCAGTCCCACACCCATCCTGTACTCTCCCAGACCAGTCCCACACACGTTCTGTACTCTCCAAGAGCAGTCCCTCACACATTCTGTACTCTCCCAGATTAGTCACACACCCATCCTGTACTCTCATAGAGCAGCCCACACCCATTCTGTACTCTCCCAGACAGTCCCATGCCTGCCGTACATCCAAGAGCAGTCCCCACGACATCCATCCAGTACTCTCCCACGTAGTCCCCTCCCCCACCCTTTCTGAACTCTTCCAGAGCAGTCCCACACCCGTTTCCCACAACTCTCCAGAGCAGTCCGCACACCCGTTCTCTACTCTGCTCAGAGGCGATAAACGCCCCGTCAGTACTCCCCCAGAGCAGTCCCACACCCGTTCTGTGCTCCGCAGCAGCATCCCACACCTTTTTGAACTCTCCAAGAGCACATCCCACACCCATCTTGTACTCTCCCAGAGCAGTCTCTCACCCGGTTCTGCACTCTCTCCCAGAGCAATCCCACACAAATCCGGTACTTCTTCCCCTGACAGTTCCCAACGACACGTCTTCTGTAATCTCCCAGATTAGTCCCACACCCATCCTGTACATCACATAAGCAGTCCCACACCCATTTCAATTACTCTCCCAGAACAGCCCCACAACCGTTTCTGGTACTCTCCCAGAGCGTCCCCTCCACCCGTTCTGTACTCGTCCACACCAAAACACACACCCGTTTCGTACTCTGCCAGAGCCATTCCACACCCATTCTCTATCGCCCAGAGCAGTCCCACACCATTCTGTAATTCTGACACTGCAGTCCCACACCCGCTCTGTTCTCTCCAATGCAGCCCCACCCGTTTCTTGTAAACTCTCCCATAGTAGTGTCCCACACCCATCCTGTACTCTCCCCAGAGTATCCCCACACCCATTTCTGTGCTCACCCAGAGCAGTTTTCACATCCATTCAGGTAATCTCCCAGAGCAGTGCCCACACACCCTCTCTGTAACTCTTTCTTCCATAGCAGTCCCACACCCGTTCTGGTACTCTCCCAGAGTAGTCCCACACACATCCTATACTTTCCCAGAGCAGTCCCACACCCGCTCTTTACTCTTGCAGACAGGTCCCACTCCCATTCTGTACTCTCCTCCCAGAGCAGTTTCCACAAACCATTCTGTACTTCTCCCAGAGCAGTTTCCCACACCCGCTCTGCTAACTCTTCCAATTCAGTTCCCACCCGTTCTGTACTCTCCCAGTGTAGTCCAAACCCATCCTGTACTCTCCATGAGCAGTCCCACTCCCATTCTGTACCTCTCATAACAGTCCCTTCCCCATCCTGTACTCTCCAAAATAGTCCCATACCCATTTGGTACCTCCCAGAGCAGTCCCACTCGCACATTCTGTACTCTCCCATAGCAGTCCAACACCCATCCTGTACTCACCTGGACAGAGCAGTCCCCACACCCATTTTGGACTCTCCCCCCACAGCCGTCTCACACCCATTCCTGTGCAATCCCAGAGTCAATCCCACATCCATTCATGTCTCACCCTAAGGCAGTCCCACACCCTTTCGTACTCTCTCCAAGGCAGTCCCACACCCATCCTGCACCTCCCCCAGAGCAGCCCCACCCTCACCTGAACTCTCCCAGAGCAGTCCCTAACGCATTCTGTACTCTCCCAAGATTTCCCACACCCATTCTGTAATCTCCCAGAGCAGACCAACACCTATCACTCTCCAAAGCAGTCCCCACACCCATTCTGTACTCTCCCAAATGCAATCCCACACCCATCCGTACTCGTCCCAGAGCAGTCCCACACCCAATCTGTTCTCTCCTCAATGCAGACCCAACCACCCATCCTTGTACTCTCCGAAATCATTCCCACAACTCCATACTGTAACTCTCCCAGAGCAGTCCTACCCCGTTCCTGTACTCTCGCAGAGCAGTCCCACAACCGTTTCTGTAACTCTCCCATAGCCATCCCACAACCCTTCTGTACTCTCCCCCATGGCAGCCAACAACCCTTCTGTACTCTCCCATAGCGCTCCTACACCCGTTCTGAACTCTCCCAGAGCAGACAGTCCCACACCCCGTTCTAACTCTCTCAGAGCAGTCCCCACCAACGATCATGTACTCTCCCATAGCAGTACTACAACCCGTTCTGTACTCGTCCCCATAGCTGTCTCACAACAATCTGTACTTCCCTCAAAATCAGTCCAACACCCTTTCTTATTCTCCCAAGCCAGTCCCACACCCGTTTTCGTACTCACCCAGAGCATTTTCCAAACATCCAACCAGTACTCTACCCCTAGCATCCATCGCCAATTCAGTACTCTCCCAGAGCCAGTCCCACACCAGTTCTGTACTCACCAAAGCAGCACCAACCAACATTCTGTACAATCCCAGAGCCATCCTACCCCGTTCTGTACTCTCCCCAAAGCCAGTCACGCACTAATCCTGTACTCTCACAGATCATATCCCACTCCCGTTCTGTACTCTTACAGATCAATCCCACACACATTCTGTAATCTCCCAGAGCAGTCCCCACACCCTCCATGTACTCTACCAAGCATACCCATACCTATTGCTCCTCCTCTCCCAGAGCAAGTCCTTAAACCCATCTGTGCTCTCCCAGAGCAGCTCACATACCCAATCTGTACTCTCTCGCATAGCAGTCCCCACAAAGTTCTGTGCTCTCCCCCAGAGCAACCCCACACCCGTTTCTTCTCAACTCCTCCCAAGCAGGCCCACACCCGTTCTGTACTCTACCAGAGCAGTCCACACACCATTTGTACTCTCCTAGAGCCGTCCCACACCGTTCTGACTCTCCCAGAGCAGTACCCATTACCCATTCTGTACGCTCCCAGATCAACCCACACCCAATCTGTACTCTGCCAATGATCCCCCAACACGTCCTGTACGTCTGTCAAGAGCAAGTCCCGACAACCCGTCATGTACTTCCCAGAACTGTCCCCACACACCGTTCTCTGTACTCCTCCCAGAGCGGTCCCCACACCCGATCTCCAGCACTCCCAGAGCATCCCACAACCCTTTCTGTACTCTACCCAGAGCAGTCCCCCCACACCCAATCTGTACTCTCCAGACCGTCCCTCACCCGTTCTGTACTCTTCCCAGAGGGAGTCCCATACCCATTCTGTACGCTCTCAGAGCAGACCCTACACCCAATCTGTCACTGCCAGATGAGTCCCCAACACATCCTGTACTCTTTCTGCAGAGCAGTTCCGACACCTATTCCTGTACTTTCCCTGGAACTGTCCCACACGGCGTTCTGTACTCTCCCCGAGCAGTTCCCACACCAGTTCTGTAGTCACCCAAACATGTACAAACCCATCCTTGTACTCCTCCCAGAGCAAGTCCCACACCCAATCTGTACTCTCCCGAGAGCAGAGTCTAACACCTATGTCTAGTATCTCCCCTGACAAGCAAACACGGCGTTCTGTAACTCTACCAGAGGAGTCCCACTCTAAACCCAGAACTCCTCCCAAGCAGTCCCACACGCATTCTGTAACCTCCCAGAGCAAGTCCCACACCCATTCAGTATCTCCCAGAGGGGGCCCCCCAGGGTTTTTTCCCCTCCCCTCCCCCCCAAATAGTTGTTTTACTCCCCACCTTTTTTTATAAACCCACCCCCCCCCCACCGATCCCCCCCAAAAATGGGTAAACTCTTACCCCCCCCCAATAGAGGCAGTTCCACGAACATTCTGAACTCCATCCATGATCAAATCCCACACCCATCCTGTACTCTCCCAGAGCAGTCCCACACCCATTCTGTTCTCTCTCCATAGCAGTCCCACACCCATCCTGTACTCCCAAAAACAGTCCCACACATCTCATTTTGTACTCTCCCAGAGCAGTCCCCACAACCGTTCTGTACTCGCCCAGAGCAGTCCCACTCCCCTTTAGTACTCTCGCCCGCATAGCAGTCCTACACCCGTTCTAGTACTCTCCCAGAGCAGTACCACAACCCGCCCTTATCTGTACTCCCCAAGCAGAACCACACCATCATTCAGTACTCTCTCAGAGTCAGTCCCACACCCAATCTAAACTCTTCCAGAGCGAGGGGTCCAAACGCTCATCCTATACTCTCCCAGAACAGGCCCACACCCATTCTGTAACTCTCCCAGAGCAGTCCTGACTCCCGTCAGTACATGACTCCTCCCAAGCATCCCACTCCCATTCTGTGCTCTCCCAGAGCAGTCCCACACCCATCCTGCACTCTCCCAGAGCAGTCCCACACCCCATTTTATTTTTACTGTACACTCCCTCGACTAGTGCCATAGACAGAACACCCGTTCTGTACTCTCCCAGAGCCGACCCAAACACATCTTCTACTCTCGCAAGAGCAGTCCAACACCCATTTTGTAATCTCCCAGAGCAGTCAGTCCTACACCCATTCATTACTCTCTCTCACGCAGTTCCACACCCATTCTAAACTACTCCAGAGCAGTCCCCACACCATTCTGTACTCCCTCCTCCCAGAGCAGTAACCACACATGCCGGTACCCTCCCAGAAGCAGGGCCCTCCCTCAATCCTCGACTCTTCATAAGCAGTCCCATACTGCATTCTGTACCTCCTCAGAAGCATTCCTCACCCATTCTCTACTCTCGCAGAGCAGGGTCCACACCATCATGCACTCCTCACAGAGCAGTCCCCGACACCCATTCTGGTACCTCCTCCCAGAGCATAACCACACCCTTCCTGTACTCTCCCAGAGCAGCCCCACACCCATTCTGTACTAATATCACAGCAGTCATACACCCATCCTGTACTCTCTCAAATCAGTCCCACTCCCATTCTGTATTCTCCCAGAGTAGTCCCACACCCATCTGCCCTCTCCCCGAGCAGTCCCACACACGTTCTGTACTCTCCAAGAGAAGTCCCACACCCATCCTGTACTCTCCCAGAAAATTCCCACACCCGTTCAGTAATCTCCCACAGCAGTTCCACTCCCATCCTGTACTATCCCAGAGCAGTCCCCCGAAACCCTTTCTCTGCTAACCCAGAAAGTCCACATCCTACCCTGTACTCTCCAAAGCGTCACACATCCATTCTGTACTCTCCAAGCAGTCCCACACCCATCTTTACTCTCCCAGAGCAGTCCACACACCCTTCTGTACTCTCCTAGAGCAGTCCCACCCCCATCTCTGTAACTTCACCTCAGAGCAGTCTCACACACCATCATATGCTCATGCCAAGAGCAGTCCCACCCTCATCCTGTACTCTCACAGAACAGTCCCTCACCCATTTGTACTCTCCCCAAAGCAGTCACACAACACCGTTCTTTTACTCTCCCGAGCAGTCCCCTCCCTTTCTGTATACTCTCACTATGAAAGACCCCACACCCTTCCAGTACTCTCCCAGAGCAGTCCCTCACCCCTATTCTGTACTCTCCCCGAGTATACCCACACCATTTTTGTACTCTTCCCTTCCAGAGCAGTCCCACACCCATTCACTACTCTCATAGAGCAGTCCCACACACAATATGTACTCTCCCTAGAGCAGCCCAAATCCATCCTGTTACTCTCCAAGAAGCAGTCCCACCTATCATCCTGTACTCCTCCAGAGCATCCCACACCCATTCTGTACTCCCCCCGAGTAGGTCCCACACCATTCTGTACTCTTCCAGAGCAGTCCCACACCCAATTCTCTACTCTCACAGACAGTCCGACACCCAATCCGTACTCTCACCAGAGCAGTTACCACACCCAACCCCGTTCACTCCCAGAGCATCCACACCAATTCTCTACTCTCCAAATCAGTCCCCCACCCGTTCTGTACTCTCCACAGAGCATTCCCACACACTATCCTTACTCTCCCAGAAACAGTCCCACACCCATCCTGTACTGCTCCATAACAGTCCCACCCCCGTTCTGTACTCTCCCCACTGGCAATCCCACTCCCATCCTGTACTCCCGAGCATCTCACTCCCTTTAGGCAGTGCTTCTCCCAGAGCAGTCCCACAACCCATCCTGTATTTCTCCCAGAGCAGTCACACCACACCGCCGATTGTACCTCCCAGCGTCCCACACACCCATCCTGTTCTCTCCCAGAGCAGTCACACACCCTTTGTAAACTCATCCAGAGCAGTCCCTCACACATATCCCCATATTCTCTCCCAGAGGTGTCTGACACCCGTTTTGGAACTCACGCAGAGCAGTCCCCACTCCCATCCCTGTACTCTCCCGAGCCTGTCCCACATCCTTCTCTACTCTCCAAGAGAATTCCCACACACAATCCTGTTACTCTCCGCATAGGCAGAGTCCCTCACGCCGTTCTGTACACTTCCAAATCAGGTCCCACACACCCGTTCTGTAACTCTCCCACAGTATCCTCAACAAATTCTGCACTCTCCCTCCCAGAGCATCCAACACCCATCCATACTCTGCAAGAAAATTTTAACTCACTTTTCCGTACTCTCCCAGAGCAAGTCCCACACAGTCCCTGTACTCCCCAGAGCAGTCACACCACCAGTTCTGGACTCTCCCATAGGAGTCCTCACCGGTTCTGTACCTCCCAGGAGAAGTTCCACCACACCCGTTCCTGTACCTCCCACAGCAGTCCTACACCCGTTCTATACTCTCCCCCAGGAGCAGTCCCACACAATCCGTGTACTCTCCCCAAACGTTCCACAACCCGTTCTGTACACTTCCAGAGAAGTTCCAACATCCATCCTGTACTCTCGCAGAGCAGTCCCACAACCGTTCGTACTCTCCCCATAGCAGTCCCACGCCCATCCTTTATCACTCCGCAGAGCCGTTCCGACACCCGTTCTGTACATTTTCAGAGCAGTCCCTCTCCCAACCCTGTACTCCTCCCAGAGCAGACCCACACACCCGTTCTGTACTCTCCAGAGCAGTCCCACACACCATCCCTGTACTCACCCAGAGCAGTCGCACACCTATTCTTGTTTTTCTCTCCCAGAGCAGTCCCACACATTCTTTACTCTCCCAGAGCAGTCCCACTTTCCATTCTGTACTCTCCTATAGCAGTCCTAACCCCATCAGAACACTCCCAAAGCAGGTCCGACACCCTTTCTTACTCTCCCAGAGAGTCCCCGACACCGTTGTCTGTACTCTCGCCAGAGCAAAGTCCCATACCCATTCCTGTACCCTCCCATAGCATCCCACAACCATTCTGCACTCTTTCCAGAGCAGGGTGCCAGTCGTGGGGGGTGAGGGGGGGGGGGGGGGGGGGGCGGGGGGGGGGGGGGGGGTGGGGGGGTGTGGGGGGTTCAACATTTGCTCTAATTCAACTCTATGCGTCCAAGAGCAGTATTTTTCCACTCAACCAGTACTCTCCCAGAGCAGTCCACACCCTTCCTGTCCTACCAGAGCAGGTGCCAAACCCGTTCTTTACTCTCCCAGAGCAGTCCCACACCCATTCTGTAATCCCCAGTGCAGTCCTCACTCGTTCTAGTACTCCCCCAGACTAGTCCCACACCCATCCTGTACTCGCGCAGATCAGTCCCACATCCAATTCTGTAACTCCCCACAGCATCCCCTACCTAACCTGTACTCCTCCCCAGAGCAGTACCACACCCATCCTGTACTCTCCCAGAGCAGTCCCACCCTCATCCTGTACTCTCCCCGAGCATCCCACACGCATCTGTACCTCCCAGAACAGTCCTTCCCACACCCATTTCTGTACTCTCGCATAGGAGTGCCCACACACATCTTACTCTCCCTGAACAGTCCCCACTCGCCCTTCTGGCACTCTCTCCCACAGCAGTCCCACCTCCCATACCTGGTACTCCCAGAGCATTCCCACACCCTTTCTGTTGCTCTCCCAGAGCAGTCCCACAAACACCCATCCTGTACTCTCCCCGAGCAGTCACACAACCCGTCTTGTACTCTCCCGGAGCAGTCCCACACCCTTCATGTACTTTTCCAGAGCATCCACACCCGTTTTGTACTCTCCCAGAGCAGTCCCACACTCATCCGTCCACTCTCAGAGCGTCCCACATCCTTCTCTTCTCTCCCAGAGCATCCCCACACCAATCCTGTTACTAATCCATAGCAGTTCCCGCACACCATTCCTGTAAGTTCCTCCCACAGTAGTCCACACACATCCTGTACTCTCCAGAGCAGTTCAATACCCGCTCTGTACTTTCCCCCAGAGCAGTCCCACTTCCCGTTCTGGTGGGGGGGGGGGGGGGGGGGGGGGGGGGGGGGGGGGGGGGGGGGGGGGGGGGGGGGGGGGGGGGGGGGGGCTTCTCCCAAGCAGTCACACACCCAGTTTCTCTACTCTCCAATAGGAGTCCTACACCGCTTCTGTACTCCCTCCCAGAGCAGGTCCCCAAACTCGTTTCCTGTACTCTCAAAATGCATTCCTACACCACCGTTTCTATACTCTCCCAAGCAGTCCCACACCCTTTTCCGTACCTTCGCCATAGCAGTCCTTCACCCATTCTGTACTCACACAGAGCAGTTCCCACATGCCCGTTCTGTACTCCCCAGAGTAAGTCACACGACCGGTTCTCTACTCTCCAATAGGTGTCCTTTAAACGGGGGGGGCTTTTGTGTACCTCTCCCAGAGCAGTCCCTCTCTCGTTCTTTACTCCAACAAGCAGTCCTCAACACGTCTAATACTCGCCCAGAACATTCCCACAACCGTTTCTGTACTCTCCCAGAAGCAGCCACACACCCATCCTGTACTCTCCCCAGAGCGCTCCCACACCCGTTCTCTACTCTCGCCTAGCAGTCAAACACCCATCCGTACTCTTCCATACTAGTCCGCACACTTCCGTTCTGTTGCTCTCACAGAGCTGTCCTCACAAACATCCTGTTCTCATCCCAAGCAGTCCCACACCCATCATGTTCTCTACTGAGCAGTCCCACACACGTTTCTCTGTACTCTAACAAGACGTTCCCACAAACCCGATTCTGTACTCACCCATACAGTCCTACACCCTTTCTGTCCCTCCCAGAGCAATCCTCGCTCAGTACTGTACTGCTCACCAGAGCAGTCCAACACCGATCTTTACTCTCCCATAGCAGTCCTACTCCCGTTTTGTACTCTCCCAAGCATCCCTCACCCGTTTCTGTACTCTCCCATAGCAGTCCAACACCCGTTTCTGTACTTCTCCCGATCAGTCCCCACTACCGTTCTGTACTTTCCCAGAGCATCCCCACACCCATTTTGTACTTTCTCAGAGCAGTCCCAAACCCCAAGCTTCTACCTCAAAAAGCAATCCCCGCACCCATCCTGTACTTTCCCAAAGCAGGTCACAAACAACCTAACCTGTTACTCTCCCAGAGAATCCCCACCCTCATCCTTAATTCTCCCAGAGCAGTCCCACACACATTCTGTTACCTCTAGAGCATCCCAACCATCCTATTCTCTCCCAGAGCAGTCCCCACCCTCATCCTGTACTCTCCCAGAATAGTCCCACACCCATTCTGTACTCTCCCTGCGCGGTCCCAACACCCGTTCTGTACTCTCCCAGAGCAGTCCCCACACCCATTCGTACTTCTCCCAGATGCATTCCCCACACCCATCCTGTACTCTCCAGAGCAGTCCCACACCCATTTATTTTGGACTCTCCCACAGCCGTCCACACCCATGTCTGTGCTCTCCAGAGCAGTCCCACATCCTACTGCACTCTCCCAAGGCAGTCCCAACCCATTTCCATGTACTACTCCAAGCAGTTCCCACACCCATCCTGGCACTCTCCCAAGAGTAGTCCCACCCTCATCCTGGTACTCTCCCAGAGCAGTCCCACAACTCATTCTGTACTCTCCCAGAGGATCCCCACACCCATTCTGTAATCTCCCAGAGCAGTCCAACACCCCATCATGTACTCTCCAAGAGCAGTACAACACCTATTCTGAACTCTCCCAATCAATCCACACCCATCCTGTACTCTCTCCAAAGCATCCCCACAACCCGTACTGTTCCCTCTCATAAGCATCCTACACCCATCCTGACACTCTCCCAGAGTAGTTCCCACCTCATCCTGTACTCTCCCAGAGCAGTCCCACACGCATTCTGTACTCTCCCAAGTGTCCCACACCCATTCTGTAATCTCCCAAGAGCAGGATCCAACACCCATCATGTACTCTGCAAGGGAGCAGTCCAACACCCATTCTGTACTCTCCCAAAGCAATATCCCTCACCCATGCCTTTACTCCCCAAAATCAGTTCCCCCACACCCATACTGTACTCTCACCCAGTAGTTGACCTACAACCCGTTTTTGTACTCTCGCAGAGCCAGTCCCACACCCGTTCTGTACCTCCCAATAGCATAACTACACCCGTTCTGTACACTCCCAAGCAGTCACACACCCTATCTAGTACTCTCCCAGAGCATTTAACCACACCCGTTCTGTCTCTCTCCCTGAGCAGTCCCACACACCGTCCTGTAGCTCTCCCAGAGAAGGGTCCCCCTTCCCCCACACGCCGTTTTTCGGAACCCTCCCATAGCATCCCACACTCATCCTGACTCTCGAAAATCAGTCCCACACCGTTCTGTACTCATCCTCCCCGTAGCAGTCCACACCTATTATGTACACTCCCAGAGCAGTCCCACACCGTTCTGAACTCTAAGTAGAGCAGTCACAAACCCATCCTGTACTCTCCGAAGCACTCCCACATCCATTCTGTAACTCTCGCAGAGCACTCCCACACCCATTCTGTACTGTCGCAGAAACAGTTTTCAACACCCATTCTGTACTCTCTCAGAGCAGTCCCCACACTCGTTCTGAACTCTCCCAGAGCAGTCCCCACATCCATCCTGTCCTTTAGCAGAGCACCCCCTCAACCATTCAGTTCTGTAACTCTCGCATAGCTGTCCCACACCCGTTTTTCCTGTACTCCCTCTAGGCAGTCACACACGTTTCTGTACTCTCACAGAGCAGTCAACAACCCGTTCTTGTACTATCGCAGAGCAGTACACACCATTGTGTTACTCTCCCAAGCATACCCACACCCTTCTGTACTCTCCAGAGCAGTTATCACATCCAATCCAGTACTTTCTATTTCTCACTGCAGTCCCTCACCCATCCTGTACCTCCCAGAGCAATTCCACCCGTTGTGTACTCCGCAGAGCAGTCACACAACCCATCCTGTACAATTTCCATAGCAGTCCCACACCCATACACTGTAACTCACTCCAATAATAGTCCCACACCTATCTTATATCCTCCCCAGAACAGTAAAACACCTTTTCTGTACGCTCCCAGAGCAATCCAACTCGCGTTCTGTACTCTGCCAGAGCAGTCCACCACATCCAGTACTCTCCCAGAGCAAGTCCCACACGCATTCTGTACTCTCCCAGAGCAATCCCACACCCATTCTGGAAATCGCACCAGAGCAGTTCCCCACACCCAACATGTAGCTCTTCAAAGCAGTCCCACACCCATTCCGTACTCTACACCAGCGCAATCCCCACACCCTCCTGTACTCATCCCTGAGCATTCCCACTCCAATCTGTTTTTCTCTCATAAACAGTCCAACACCCATCCTGTACTCCTCCAAAACCAGTCCCTCACCCATTAGTTGTACTCTCCCAGAGCAGTCCCACATCCCATTCTGTAACTCTCGTCAGAGCAGTCCCCTCACACCGTTCTGGTACTCTCCCAAGCAGTGCCACTCCCCATTCTGTACTCTCCCAGAGCATTCCCCACACCCATCCTGTACTCTTCCAGAGCAGTCCCACACCCAATTTTTGGACTCTCTAGACAGTCGTCTCATATCTCACACCCATTCCTGTGCTCTCCCCAGAGCAGTCCCACATCCATTCTGTACTCTCCCCAAGGCAGTCCCACACCCATTCGTACTTCTCACCAACAGTCCCACACGGAATCCTGCACTCTCCGCAGAGCAAGTCCCACCCTCATCCTGAACTCTCCCAGAGCAGGTCCCAAACGCATTCAGACTCTCCCCCAGAGCAGTCCAACACCCATCACGCAGTCCAAGAGCAGTCCCACACCCATCTCTGTACTCTCCCAAAGCAATCCCCCACCCATCCTATAACTCTCCAGAGCAGTCCCACATCCCATTCAGTTCTTCTCAAAGCAGTCCCACACCCATCCTATACTCTCCCAAATCATTCCACACCCATTCTGTACTCTCGCCAGAGCTGTCCTACACCCGTTCTTACTCTCGCAGAGAAGTTGCCCACAACTGTTCTGTACTCGTCCCAATAGCAGTACTACACCCGTTCTCTGTAGCTCTCCCAGAGCAGGTCCCCACACACCCTTCTGTACTTTCACCATGGCAGTCACTAACACCCGTTCTGTACTCTCCCAGAGCACTCCTACACCCTTTCTGAACTCTCCCAGAGCATCCCCACACCCGTTCTGTACTCTCCTCCCAGAGCAGGCTCTCAATTATAATGTACTTCATCCCCAGAGCAATTACCGCACCTTCTGTTACTCTTCCTTAGCAGACCCACACCCGTCCTGTACTCTCCCATAGTCTTACAAGACACACTAATGTCTTACAAGACACACTACAGTCTTACAAGACACACTACAGCATTACAAGACACACTACAGTCTTAATAGAGACACTATGGTCTTACAAGACACACTACAGTCTTACAAAACACACTACAGTCTTACAAGACACACTACAGTCTTACAAGACACACTACAGTCTTACAAGACACACTACAGTCTTACAAGACATACTACAGTCTTACAAGACACACTACAGTCTTACAAGACACACTACAGGCTTACAAGACACACTATAGTATTACAAGACACACTATAGTCTTACAAGACACTCTACAGTCTTACAAGACACACTACAGTCTTAAAAGACACACAAGAGCCTTACAAGACACACTATAGTCTTAATAGACACACTACAGTCTTACAAGACACACTACAGTCTTACAAGACACACTACAGTCTTACAAGACACACTACAGTCTTACAAGACACACTACAGTCTTACAAGACAAACTACAGTCTTACAAGACACACTATTACAAGAACACTACAGTCTTACAAAGATACACTCAGGTTACAAGGGCACACTATAGTATTAAAAACACAAATTTAAATCTTACAAAGGGGCACTCTTTCAGTCTTAAAAAGACACACTACAGGGCTAAAAAAACACTCAAGAGCCTTTCAAAAATTTACAAAAGTCTTTTAAAAGACACATACAGTCTTACAAAAAACTACACAGTCTTTAAAAGACCACTTTCGTCTTACAAGACCCCACTACAGTCTTACCCAAAACCCCACTACAGTCCCTTTTTAAAACAAACTACATCCCGAAAAGACACACAAGTCTCAATTGGGCACACTTGGGGATTACAAGACCAAAACTATGTTTGCGGACACACTACAGTGTTACAAGACACAAAGATAGTCTTACAAGAAAACCTACGTCCCCTTTCAACACACAAAAGTCTTAAAGACCACATACAGTCTTACAAGAACCCTACAGTCTTTAAAAAGACACCCTTTAAACCTTTCAAAACCCCATTACGGCTTAAAAGACCCACTAAAAGTCTTACAAATGCAACGAGAGTCTTTTTTTCCCAAAACACACAAAGTCTTACAAGACCAAAATGCATTTTTAAAAAAAACCACTACCAAAATTTTTACAAAAAACATTACAGGGCTTTTTAAAGGGCAAAAACTAACAGTCTTTTAAGACACACTGCAGCCTTCAAGCGCCCCTTTAGTCTTATTAGAAAACACTTGAGTCCCTTTCAAACCACTACAGTCTTACCCAAACACACTACGTTTAAAAGACACACTACAGTTTTACAAAGAACATACAAGGGGCTTACAAAGGGCACAACTACAGTAAACAAGACACACAGTTCCCAAAAAGAACCCCACTCAGCTTACAAGGGCACATTCAAACCTTAAAAGATGCAAATACAGTTCCCAAACACCCCTACAGTTTTACAAGAACACTTTAATCTTACCAGACCACTTTCAGCCTTTTACAAAAAAAACACTTTCAGCCTTTCAAGACACACTACGGGCTTAAAGGGCCAAAAAACAGTCTTACAAGAAACCGAGGGCTTCAAGACACACTAAAGCCTTAAAAGACCAAAAACCGCAGTCTTTCAAAACACCCCTACAGTCTTACAAGACCCTTTTCATCTTTCAAGACCACACAGTTTACAAAAAAAACAAATGCAGGCCCCACAAGGGGCGCACTTTAGTTTTTATTAGACACACTAGAGTCTTACAAGGGCCCCACTACGTCCCTTTTCAAAACCACTTTCAAATCTTACAAAACACACTACGTCTTACAAGACACACTACAGGCTTTTTCAAAAACACCCCACAGTCCTACCCAAAAACCACAAAAGTTTACAAGGCACACTACTTTACCAAGACAAAACTACAGCCCTACAAGACACCTACAGGGCTTACAAGAACAATATGTCCCTTAAAAAGACACAAAATACAGTCTTAAAAGACCATTGCAGGGCCCCTTTTTAAGTTTCACTACAGTCCCTTAAAGGGACCCCTCCGTCTTACAAACAACTACTCTTACAAGACAACACACAAATCTTACAAGGGGCCACAAAAGGCCCTTTCAAGGCACACAACAGTCTTACAAAAACATACAAATCTTAGAAGACCACTACAGTCTTACAAGCACACTACAGTCTTACAAAACGCACTACAGATTTAAAAGAAAACACTACAGTTTACAAGACCCCACTACAGTCTTACAAGACAAACCCACAGTCTTACTTTGACACACCCCAATTTTTTTAAACACACTTTTAAACCTTGAATGAAAAACTTCGTCTTGCAAGGGGCACACTTAAAAGTCCCTTAAAAAGAAGACTAGGTCTTTCAAAACACACTTGGGCTTTCAAGACACACTACAGTCTTTTCAAGACCACTCAGACTTTCAAGACACACTAAAAGTTTACAAACACAAACATCTTACAAGGGCACACTACAAACTTACAAGACACAAAGGCCCGCCACAAGACACAAAACAAAATTTTAATTTTTTTTTGACACACTTCAGTCTTACAAGGGGCACATTACAGTTTACAACCCCTCTAGAGTCTTACAAGACCAAATATAGTCTTACAAAAACCCCCACTATAGTCCCTTCAAGATACACTATAGTCTTAAAACCAAATAATGTCTTAACCCGAAACAAATACAGTTTACAAGAACCCACTACCCTTAAAGACACAATTCAGTCTTAAATTGAGACCCTATGGTCTTACAAGACACAATGCAGTCTTACAAAAAAAACACTGCAGTCTTTCAAGCCAAAAACAGTTTACAAGACAAAACTACAGTCTTACAAAACACACTCCCGGGCTTACAAACACACCCCAAGGCTTACAAAACACACTAAAAGTATTACAAGACACACTATAGGGCTTACAAAGAACCCATACAGTTTACAAACACCTACAGGGCTTAAAAGGCACACAAGAGCCCTTTTTAAAATACAACTAAAAATTTAAAAAGACACACTACGTTTACAAGACCACTACAGTCCCCTTTAAAAAAAAACACTACAGTCTTACAAGACACCAACAGTCTTACAAAACACACTACATCCCTTAAAAAGACAAACTAATCTAAAAAAAACAAAACTTTCATCTTAATAGACACATTTTGGCTTTTCAAAAACACCTAAGTCTTGGGAAGGGGCAACTACATCTTTCAAAAACACACGAATCTTACAAGAACACAAACATCTTAACCCAAAACCACTTAAAAACCCTTAAAAAAACACTTAAAAGTCTTTCAAGACACATACAGTCTTACAAAAACACACTACGCCTTACAAAAACAAATTAAAAGTCCCTTTTAGACACCCCTCAGGGCTTACAAGATGCACAGAGTCTTACAAAACACCAAAGTTTAAAAAAGACCCCCTGCCAGTCTTACAAAAAACACTTTCAGTCTTAAAAAACATTAAAAGTCTTTCAAACACAAATTCAGTTTTTTCCAAAAACAAACTGCGCCTTTCAAACCCAAATATAGTCTTTTAGCCACAGAAATTTACAAGAAAACACTCGGCTTTCAAGACACACTACAGTCTTACAAGACACACTACAGTCTTACAAGACACCTACGTCCCCCACAAGACACATACAGTCTTACAAGACACACTTCAGTCTTACAAAAACACATTTCAGCCTTTCAAGATGCACTTCATTTAATAGACCCCCCAAATACTGTTTACAAAACCACTACAGTTTTACAAGACATACTACAGTCTTTCCCAAAAACACCTTAACCGTCTTTCAAGGCCCCACTACGTCTTACAAGACATAATACAGTCTTTGAAGACACCCCTACAGTCTTAAAGACACCTACAATCTTAACCTACATCAAAGACTTAATAGACACAAATACAGTCTTAACCCGCCAAATTCAGTTTACAAGACCACTAAAAGTCCCTTTCTAACATACTACAATCTTACTAGACCCCTTCAGCTTACAAGGAAAACCCTTTCGTCCCTTTCAAGACACACTACAGTTTACAAGATACACGGGAGTCTTACAAGCCACTACAGTCTTACAAGACACCCGTACAGTTTTTACAAGCAACACTAAAAGTCTTTTCAAGGGCCACTGCAGGGCCCTTCAAGAAAGCACTTAGTCTTTTAATAGGGGCACCAAAAGTCTTACCCAAAACACCCCTACGTCTTACAAAACACACTACAGTCTTACAAGGGGCAAACCCGTCTTACAAGACACACTAAAAGTTCCCTTTCAAGACACCCCTGCGCCCTTTCAAGGGGCCTCCTTTAGCCTTTTTGACACACACATCTTACCCAAAACAAACCGTTTTTTCAAGCCCCTCTAGAGTCTTACAAAACACCCCCATTGTCTTTCAAACACACTTTTTTCTTACAAAATACAGTATATCCCTTTTTAAGGGCACACTACTGTCTTACAAGACACACTAAAAAGTCTTTCAAACACACTACAAAACTTTACAACACAAATGCAGCTTAATAGAGAAAACTATGTTTTTACAAAAACCCCCGTACAGCTTAAAAAAAACAAACTACAGTCCCTTTCAAGACACACTACAGTTTATAACACACAATACAGTCTTTAAAAAAAGGGCAAACCCAAGGGGTAACAAGACCAAAATAAAAGTTTACAAGACACACATAGTCCCAAAAAGAAACACTGTTGTTTCAAGGGCAAACTACTCTTAAAGGACACACTGCAGTCTTACAAGACACACTAAAGTCTTTCAAGACCAATAAGTCTTAAAAAAGACACACTACAGTTTACAAGGGCAAAATGCAGCCTTACAAGATTGGGACTATAGTCTTAATAGACCAAAACTACAGTCTTAACCCAAAAAACCCTACAGTCTTAAAACACACTACAGTCTTAAAAAGACAAAGTACAGTTTAAAGACACACTAAAAGTCTTACCCCAAAAACCCAAATTCAGTCTTACAAGACACACTACGTCTTAAAACACAAATGCGCCTTACAAAACACAATGCCCGACTTAATAGCCCACGACCCGTCTTACAAGACAAAAAACAGTTTTCAAACCCCTCTAGAGCTTTCAAAAACACACTAAGTCTTACAGACACACTATAGTCTTACAAGAACAGTATAAAATTTTTACAAGACACACTACTGTCTTAAAAAGACCCCACAAAAATTTTTACAAGACACCCCTACAAAACAATTTCAAAACACACTGCAGTCTTAAAAAGAGGGCAAATATGGCTTTCAAGCACAGTACAGTTTACAAAACACTCAGTCTTACAAAGGGCACCCCCCCTACATTCCCTTTCAACACACACTACAGTCTTACCCAAACCCACTACGGGGGTAAAAAGACACACCCATAGTATTACAAGACACATCTATAGTCTTACAAGCACTCTAAAAGTCCCTTTAAAAAAACATACAAATCTTTTAAAAAAAAAACACAAGAGCCTTACAAGACCACATAGTCTTAATAGACACACTACATCTTTCAAGACACACTCAGTCTTACAAGACACACTGTAAATTTTACAAAACAAATTCAGTCCCCTTTCAAGAACACTACAGTTTTACAAGGGAAAAAACATTTTTACAAGACACATACAGTCTTAATAGCAAACTATGGTCTTAAAAAACACTCTATAGTCTTGCAAGGGGGCCCCTACAGTCTTTCAAAACACACTATAGTCTTACAAACACACAAAAGTCTTTCAAACCACTATATCTTACAAAGGGAAAAAACAGTTTAAAAAGAAACAATTAAAAGTCTTACAAAACGTACACGCCTTTCAAGACCACTACAATCTTAATAAAACACTCAGTCCCTTTCAAGGGCACCCCGAGGTTTTTGCAAGAAAACATAAAGTCTTAAAGAAAACTGCAGTTTACAAAAAACATACAGTCTTACAAGACCCCATTACAAATTTTCAAACACACTATAGTCCCTTTCAAACACACTGGGAGCCTTACAAGACGATAAAAGTCTTATTAGAACACTAAAGTCTTACAAGACCATACGTCTTTACAAAAGGGCAAAACTAAAGTCTTACAAGACCCCACTACAGTCCCACAAAAACAACACAGTCTTACAAGGGCACACTACAAATCTTACAAGACACAATTTCAGTTTAGAAAACACATTTCAGCCTTTCAAGATTTCCAAACATCTTTAAAAGGGGCACACTACGTCTTAAAAAAGACACACTACAGTCCCTTTCAAAAACCCCACTACAGTCTTACAAGACCATACAGTTCTTAAAACACACTACATTTTTACAAGACACACTTTCAGCTTACAAGCACCTAAAGGGCTTAATTTGGGGAAAAACCCCACAGTCCCTTTCAAGGGCCATACAGTCTCAAGACAGACTAATGTCTTTCTAAAACACACCCAAACTTACAAAAACCTACAGTTTTTCAAGAAAACACTACAGTCTTGCAAGACACCCCCCCACAGTCTTACAAACACATACAGTCTTCCCAAAACACCTTTTAGTTTACAAGACACCAAATGCAGTCTTAAAAAGACCCCACTAAGGCTTACAAGACACCTGCAGTCTTACAAGACACACTCGTCCTACAAGACACAGTACAGTCTTTCAAGACACACTTCAGGGCTTACAAGACACACTAAAAGTCTTGCAAGACACCTACAGTCTTACAAAACACACTAAAGTCTTTCAAGGGCCCACTACGGCTTACAAAATTTCACTAGAATTTTTACAAGACACCCCTACAGACTTTCAAGACACACTGCAAACCTTTCAAGATGGGACTACAGGGTTTTAGCCCCACTACAGCTTACCCAAAACACACTTTCCGTCTTAAAAGAAACACCTTTCAGTCTTTCAAGACACACTACAGTCTTACAAGAAAAAACTACCGTCTTTAAAAAGCACACACAGCTTAATAGACACACTATGGTCTTCAAGACACACTATAGTTTGCCAGACACACTTTCAGTCTTAAAAGACACACTATAGTCCTACAAGACACACTACATCTTTAAAAGAAAACACTTTTAGTCTTTTCAAGAAAACACTACAGTCCCTTAAAAAGACACACAAAACCGTTTACAAGAACACTACAAACCTTACAAGGGCACACAAAAAGTCCCTTTAAAAGATAAACTACAGTCTTACAAGACACACAGAGTCTTCAAGACACACTAAAGCCCTTTCAGACACACTCAGTCTTTCCCAAAAAACACTACAGTCTTACAAGACACATTACAGTCTTTCAAGACACAATACAGTCTTAGAAGACACACTTTCAAACCTTTCAAGAAAGCCTTTTGTTTTTTTAAACACTAGAGCTTACCCAAAACTCCTAAAAGTTTACCCGACAACTACAGTCTTTTCCCAAAACACACTACAGTCTTACAAGACACACTTTCCCGTAAATTTCAAACACACTACAGCCCACAAAAACACAATACAGTCTTACAAGGAAATAAAAGTCTTACAAGACACATAAAAGTCTTTCAAGACAACAAAAGTCCTACAAGAACCCCCACAGTTTAAAAGACCCACTATAGTCTTTTCAAGACACACTAAAGTCCTAAAAAACATTGCAGCCTTCCCGGGTGCAAAACAAATCTTTTTAGACCCCACTACCGCTTACAAGACACACTAAAAGTCTTACAAAACACACAAAAAATCTTACTAGACACACTACAGTCCCTTTCAAGGCACACAACAGTCTTTCAAGACATACAACAGTCTTAGAAGACCACTACAGTCTTACAAGACACACTAAAAGTCTTACCCAAAACGCACTCAGACTTTAAAAGACACCTACCGTTTACAAGAAACACTACAGGGCTTTTCAAAGACCCCACTTTCAGTCTTACAAGGCACCCCTACATCTTACAAGAAAAACTAAAAGCTTACAAGACCACTAAAAGTCTTTCAAGACACAAAGGCAGCCTTACAAGCAAAACCCACAAAAAATTTTAAAAGACACACAAGTCTTACAAGGGCACACTAAGTCCCTTTCAAGCCACTCTAGAGTCTTACAAACACCCCTATAGTCTTACAAACGCAAATATAGTTTTTACAAGAACCCCTATAGTTTTTCCCAAAACACCCCAAAGTCCCTTAAAAAGACCCCACTACAGTCTTTCAAAAACAACAAAAACCTTACAAGACACACTACCCCTTTAAAAGAAGGGCACTTTTGGTCTTAAAGACACCTGCAGTCCCTTTCAAAAACAAATACAGTCTTTCAAAACACACTGCAGTCTTAGAAGGGCACAAATAAAAGTCTTTTAAAAAATACAAAAGTCTTTCAAGACACTCACAGGGCTTACAAGACCCCATTACAGCCTTAAAGCACAATATAGTATTACAAGACCCCACTATAGGGGCTTACAAAGACAAATCTACAGTCTTACAAGAACCCCATACAGTCTTAAAAAAAACACAAAAGGGCCCTTTTTAAAATTCACTATGTTTAATAGAACCCCTACGGGCTTAAAAAACAAAACTACAGTCTTTTCCCAAAACAAAAACTACGGGCTTTCAAGACACACTACAGTCTTACAAACCCCAAAATAAAATTCCTAAAAAACACCCCTACAGTCTCAATAGACACACTATGGTCCTTTACAAGACACACTATAGTTTGCAAGAAAACAATACAGTCTTACTAGCCCCCACGATAGTCCCTTTCAAGACACCAACATCTTTTCAAGAACACAATAGTCTTAAAAGACCAAAATACAGTCTTACAAAAACACACTTTCAGTTTACAAAGGCCCCACTACACCTTACAAGACACATTTCAGTTTAATAACACACTACAAATCCCTTTCAAGTGCAGAGAGTCTTACAAACACACTAAAGTCTTGCAAGAACACTGCAGTCTTACAAAACACACTACAGTCTTACAAGGGAAATTACAGTCCCTTTTAAGACACATACAGGGCCCTTTTAAAACACACTGCAGCCCTTTCAAGATGCACTATAGTCTTATTAGACACACTAGAGTCTTACAAGACACACTACAGCCTTTCAAGACACAGCAGTCTTAATAGAGACACTATGGTCTTACAAGACACAGTACAGTCTTACAAAACACACTACAGTCTTACAAGACACACTACAGTCTTACAACACACACTACAGTCTTACAAGACACACTACGGGCTAACAAGACACACTATAGTATTACAAGACACACTATAGTCTTACAAGACACACTGTAGTCTTACAAGACACACTACAGTCTTACAAGACACACTGCAGTCTTACAAGACACACTACAGTCTTACAAGACACAGTACAGTCTTACAAGACACACTACAGTCTTACAAGACACACTGCAGCCTTACAAGATGCACTATAGTCTTAATAGACACACTACAGTCTTACAAGACACACTACAGTCTTACAAGACACACTACAGTCTTACAAGACAAAGTACAGTCTTACAAGACACACTACAGTCTTACAAGACACACTACAGTCTTACAAGACACACTACAGTCTTACAAGACACACTGCAGCCTTACAAGACACACTGCAGACTTAATAGACACACTACAGTCTTACAAGACAAACTACAGTCTTACAAGCCACTCTAGAGTCTTACAAGACACACTATAGTCTTACAAGACACACTATAGTCTTACAAGATACACTATAGTCTTACAAGACACACTACTGTCTTACAAGACACACTACAGTCTTACAAGACACACTACAGCATTACAAGACACACTGCAGTCTTAATAGAGACACTATGGTCTTACAAGACACACTACAGTCTTACAAAACACACTACAGTCTTACAAGACACACTACAGTCTTACAACACACACTACAGTCTTACAAGACACACTACGGGCTAACAAGACACACTATAGTATTACAAGACACACTATAGTCTTACAAGACACTCTACAGTCTTAGAAGACACACTACAGTCTTAAAAGACACACAAGAGCCTTACAAGACACACTATAGTCTTAATAGACACACTACAGTCTTACAAGACACACTACAGTCTTACAAGACACACTGTAGTCTTACAAGACACACTACAGTCTTACAAGACACACTACAGTCTTACAAGACAAACTACAGTCTTACAAGACACACTACAGTCTTAATAGACACACTATGGTCTTACAAGACACTCTATAGTCTTGCAAGACACACTACAGTCTTACAAGACACACTATAGTC
>NC_069404.1:1190563-1211786 GCF_026875155.1 Cherax quadricarinatus | reverse complement strand
ACAAGACACACTACAATCTTACAAGACACACTACAGTCTTACAAGACACACTGCAGCCTTACAAGATGCACTACAGACTTAATAGACACACTACAGTCTTACAAGACACACTACAGTCTTACAAGACACACTACAGTCTTACAAGACACACTACAGTCTTGAAGACACACTACAGTCTTACAAGACACACTACAGTCTTACAAGACACACGACAATCTTACAAGACACAGTACAGTCTTACAAGACACACTACAGTCTTACAAGACACACTACAGTCTTACAAGACACACTATAGTCTTACAAGACACACCATAGTCTTACAAGACACACTACAGTCTTACAAGACACACTATAGTCTTGCAAGACACACTACAGTCTTACAAGACACAGTATAGTCTTACAAGACACACTACAGTCTTACAAGACACACTATAGTCTTACAAGACACACTACAGTCTCACAAGACACACTACAGTCTTACAAGACACACTACAGTCTTAATAGACACACTACAGTCTTACAAGACACACGAGAGTCTTACAAGACACACTAAAGTCTTACAAGACACACTGCAGTCTTACAAAACACACTACAGTCTTACAAGACACATTACAGTCTTTCAAGGCACACTACAGTCTTACAAGACACACTGCAGCCTTACAAGATGCACTATAGTCTTATTAGACACACTAGAGTCTTACAAGACACACTACAGTCTTACAAGACACACTACAGTCTTACAAGGCACACTACAGTCTTACAAGACACACTACAGTCTTACAAGACACACTACAGTCTTACAAGACACACTACAGTCTTACAAGACACACTACAGTCTTACAAGACACACTACAGTCTTACAAGACACACTTCAGCCTTACAAGACACACTACAGTCTTAATAGACACACTACAGTCTTACAAGACACACGAGAGTCTTACAAGACACACTAAAGTCTTACAAGACACACTGCAGTCTTACAAAACACACTACAGTCTTACAAGGCACATTACAGTCTTTCAAGGCACACTACAGTCTTACAAGACACACTGCAGCCTTACAAGATGCACTATAGTCTTATTAGACACACTAGAGTCTTACAAGACACACTACAGTCTTACAAGACACACTACAGTCTTACAAGGCACACTACAGTCTTACAAGACACACTACAGTCTTACAAGACACACTACAGTCTTACAAGACACACTACAGTCTTACAAGACACACTACAGTCTTACAAGATGCACTACAGTCTTAATAGACACACTACAGTCTTACAAGACACACTAGAGTCTTACAAGACACACTACAGTCTTACAAGACACACTACAGTCTTACAAGGCACACTACAGTCTTACAAGACACACTGCAGTCTTTGAAGACACACTACAGTCTTACAAGACACACTACACTCTTACAAGACACACTACAGACTTAATAGACACACTACAGTCTTACAAGACACACTACAGTCTTACCACACATTTTAAAGTCCATACCATCTTATTTAGAACACTACAATCTTATTAAAGAGACAAGTTCTTCCCCCAAGACACCTCCAGTTTTCCCCAGACACCAACACCATCTTACCCCCAACAGTCCAAAACCCACTTCGTCTTCCCAAGACCCAACTGTTTCTTACAAGACACCCCCACTGTCTTCAGACCCACTGCAGTTTTCAAGACACACAAAGGGGTAAAAAACTCCGTCTTAAGAAAATAAGGTTTTAAGGGCCCACCGCCGCCCTGCGCCACTAAGCTAAGACACCATTCGGGGGGTTTTAAAACTCAGGTCAAAAGCAAAGACTAAAATCTATACCAAGACACACTACGGTCTAAAAAACAACTGCAGTAAAATGATATGTTTAATAGACATACGGGGTTACCAAGCCCACACCCATTTTCCCAAGGCCCAACCCATTTCTTCCCCCAAGAACCCTACTCTTCAACCCACACAGCTAAAAACACCATCCGTCTTCAAGACACAACCAGTCTTCCCAAGATCCACTCCCCTTCCCCAAGACAACTAAACTTAAATTGACCCTAACAGTCTTACAAGTACCACACAGGCAAGCCCCAACACACCATCTTATTTCCCCAAGACAGTCCCACCCTTTCCCTGTACTCCCCCAATACAAACCCACACCCTTTCCTGTACTCTCCCAAAGCAGTCCCACACCCATTCTTTACTCTCCAAGTACAGTCCCACACCCATTCTGTACTCTCCCAAAGCAGTCCCACACCCATTCTTTACTCTCCCAGAGCAGTCCCACACCCATCCTGTACTCTCCAGGCATAAGAACTAAAACATAAGAAAGGAGGAACACTGCAGGAGGCCTGTTGGCCCTACTAGGCAGGTCCTTTACAATTTTCATCCCACTAACAAAACATTTGCCAAACCCAATTTTCAATGCCAACCCAATAATAAGCTCTGAGTGAAAGTCCCACTCAAATCCAACCCCTCCCACTCATGTACTTATCCAACCTAAATTTGAAACTACCAAAGTCCCAGCCTCAATAACCCAACTAGGTTAGACTGTTCCACTCATCAACTCCCTTTTTTCCAAAACCCAAATTTAATTTTCCTATGTCCTTTCTAAATCTAAATTTTATCTAATTTAAATCCATTACTGCGGGTTCTCTCTTGGAGAGACATCCTCAAGCCCTTTATTAATATCCCTTTTATTAATACCATCTTCCACTTATACACTTCGATCAGGTCTCCCCTCATTCTTCGTTAACAAGTAAAATGTAATTTAAAGAGTCTTCAATCTTTCTTCATGAGGAAGATTTCTAATGCTATGTATTAATTTAGTCATCCTACGCTGAAAGTTTTCTAACGAATTTATGTCCTTTCTGTAATATGGAGACCAGAACTGAGCTGCTTTAATCTAGGTGGGGCCCTTACTAATGATGTATAAGCTGCAGTATGACCTCTGGACTTCTGTTGCTTACACTTCTTGATATAAATCCCAGTATCTATTTGCCTTATTACGTACGCTTAGGCATTGCTGTCTTGGTTTTAAAGGTTGCTGCTCACCATAACTCCCAATCCTTTTCGCAATCTGTATGGCTAAGTTCTACATCATTTAACTTATAAGTACTAGGGTTATGGGCATTTCCCAAACTTCAGAACCTTGCATTTATCTAAATTGAACTGCAAACTGCCCCTTTTCTGACCAAGAATAGAGTTTGTTTTTAAAACCTCCTGAAGTTCCATAACATCTACGTTTGAATCAATTTATCCTACCTATCTTTGTGTCATAGGCGAATTTGCTCATATCACTAGTAATTCCCTATCAAGATCATTGATATATATTATAAAAAAACAACGGGCCAAGACTTTATCCCTGTGGAAAGCCACTTGTTACAGATCCCCACTCGGATTTAACCCCATTTATGGACACTGCTCCTGTCAGTGAGCCATGATCGATCCACGAGAGCACTTTTCCCCCCAAAGCCATGAGCTGCCACTTTCTTTAACAGTCTATGGTGCGGAACTCTATCAAAAGCCTTACTAAAATCTAAATAAATAATATCAAATTCTTTTATCGTGGTCAACAGCCTCAAAAGCTTTACTGAAGAAAGTTAATAAATTAGACAAGACCGGGGCCCCTTGTGAATCCAAAGCTGAGTATTTATTAATCAAGCTAGCTTGTCGAGATGGCTTCTTATAAAACTCAGCTATAATTGACTCTAGTAATTTGCCTACAATTGAGGTCAGGCATATTGGGGGGGTAATTTGACGGTTACGACTTGTCCCCTGTTTTAAAAATAGGAATTGCATTGCCATCTTCCCATATCAGACACTACACCTGTTTGAAGAGATAAATTTTAAAAATATTAGTTAATGGTTCACAGAGTTCCATTTTGCATTCCTTAAAAACCCTTGAAAAAACCACATCAGGACCCGGCGACTTATTTTGCTTCAGTCTATCTGTTCACAACCATTTCAATAGTGACTGTGATGTTACATAATTTATCTTCTTCTAGCCCACTATAAAAATTAATTCTGGATATTGTTAGTGTCTTCCTGTTAAAAACTGAGAGAAAATAATTAATAAAATCGAGCACATTTCATTCTCTTTGTCAGTAAGGTGCCCATAGTTATTTTTAAGGGGACCTATCTTATCTTAACTTTTGTTCTATAGGGCCTAGAAAAAACTTTTTGGGTTAGTTTTAGAATCCCTAGCAACTTTAATTTCATAGTCCCTTTTAGCTTTTTCCCTTTTCCCTTTTTAATGTTCCTCTTAAAGTCAATATACTGATTCATAAGATGACCCTCACCTCTTTTGATACGCCTATAAATTCCTTTCTTATGCCCTAGTAGATATTTGAGCCTATTATTCATCCATTTTGGGTCATTTCTATTTGATCTAATTTCTTTATAAGGGATAAACGTTCTTTGAGCTGCATGTATAGTGTTCAGAAAACTGTCATATTGATAGCTCACTTCGTTACCCCAGTTCAACAGATGATAAGTGTTCTCTAAGCCCATCGTAATCTGCTAAGCGAAAATCTGGGACTGTTACTGAGTTATCGCTACTATCGTACTTCATTCAATGCTAAATGTAATTGATTTGTGGTCGCTAGCACCCAGTTCCTCTGAAATTTCTAAATATTAACAAGGGATTCATTGTTTGCCATAACTAAGTCAAGCAGGTTATTTCCCCTTGTAGGTTCTGTCACAAACTGCTTCAAAAAACAATCCTGAACTTCTTCTAAGAAGTCGTATGATTCTAATTCCCAGTCAAGAAATTCCAATCAATATGACTAAAGTTAAAGTCTCCTAGAATTACTACATTATCGTGCCTTGTGGCCTTACAATTTCCTCCCATAGTAGTCTCCCTTGGTCCCTATCTATGTTTGGGGGACGGTATATCACTCCTAAAATCAGTTTTTCATGCCCCTCTGAAAATTCTATCCAAACAGACTCTGTATGTGTTATTCAGACCCGTTTTTATGCAACAGTTCAAGCGATCTCGGACATACAATGCCACCCCACCCCCCTTCCCGATACTTCTATCTACTTTGAACAATTTAAAACCCTGAATATGACATTCCGCAGGCATGTCCCGACTTTTTTAATTAAACCACGTCTCAGTTAAGGCAAATACATCAATGTTATCTGCACTAGCAACTAATCTCAACTCGTCCATCTTATTCCTAGCACTACGGCAATTAGCATAATAAACATTGAAAGACTCTCCTTTCTCTTTAACCCTTCCTGCTCATTTCTGTTTTTCTACTAAACCTATTACTGTCCTTATCACCCAAAGTCCTGGCTTTTCAATATCTACCTCGATCTGGTTATTACTAGTTCCCCTAGAACTCGTAATATTACTACACTGGGACTTCACTGTTTTCCTGCCAAAGCCCATACCACTAACTATTCCTAGTTTAAAGTCCTAACTGCTCCCTCCACTGCAGTTGCCAGTGCTACCACCCCCAGACCTAGATAAGTGAACCCCATCCCTGCATACATGTCATTTCTGCCATAGAAGAGGTCCCAGTTGTCAATGAATGTTACCGCATTTTCCTTACAGTATTTGTCCAGCCAGCAATTGACACCAATTGCCCTGGACAACCATTCATTTCCAACTCCTCTCCTTGGCAAAATACCACATATGACAGGGTTCCCACCCTTGCTCCGAATTATTTCTATTGCTGACCTATACCTGCTAATCAGGTCTTCACTCCTACGTCTGCCAACATCGTTGCCTCCAGCACTGAGATAATAGGATTGCTCCCATTACCTCTCATGATGTCATCCACATTACCTCTCATGATGTCATCCACACCAATTCTGTACTCTCCCCGCGTAGTCCCATACCTGTTCTGTACTCTCTCAGAGCAGTCCCACACCCATTCTGTACTCTCCCAGAGTAGTCTCTCACCCATTCTCTACTCTCACAGAGCAGTCCTGCACCCATTCTGTACTCACAAAGAGCAGTCCCACACCCATTCTGTACTCTCCCAGAGCAGTCCACATCCAGCCTTTACTCTCCAAGAGCAGTCCCACCCTCATCCTGTACTCTCACAGAGCAGTCCCACACGCATTCTGCACTCTCCCAGAGCAGTCCCACACGTATTCTGTACTCTCGCAGAGCAGTCCCACACCCATCCTGTACTCTCCCAGAGCAGTCCCACACCCATTCTGTACTCTCCCAGAGCAGTACCACACCCATCCTGTTCTCTCCCAGAGCAGTCCCACACCCATTCTGTACTCTCCCAAATCAGTCCCCCACCCTTTCTGCACTCTCCCAGAGCAGTCCTGCACCCATTCTGTACTCACAAAGAGCAGTCACACACCCATCCTGTACTCTCCCAGAACAGTTCCACTCCCGTTCTGTACTCTCCCACAGCAGTCCCACTCCCATCCTGTACTCTCCCTGAGCAGTCCCACACCCATCCTGTACTGTCCCATAGCAGTCCCACTCCCTTTCTGTACTCTCCCATAGCAGTTCTACACCCGTTCTGTACTCTCCCATAGCAGTCCCACACCCTTTCTGTACTCTCCCGCAGCAGCCCTACACCCATTCTGTACTCTCCTAGAGCAGTCCCACGCCCGTTCTGTACTCTCCCATATCAGTCCTACACCCGTTCTGTATTCTCCCAGAGCAGTCCCACACCCGTTCTGTACTCTCATAGAGGAGTCACAAACCCATCTTGTACTCTCCCAGAGTAGTCACACAACAGTTCTGTACTCTCCCAGAGCTGTCCCACACCAATCCTGTACTCTCCCAGAGCAGTCCACACCCGTTCTGTACTCTTACAGAGCAGTCAGACACCCATCATGTACTCTCCCAGAGCAGTCCCACACCCGTTCTGTAATCTACCAGAGCAGTCCCAAACCAATCCTGTACTCTCCCAGAGCAGTCCCACACCAATCCTGCACTCTCCAAGAGCAGTCCCACACACATTCAGTATTCTCCCAGAGCAGTCCCACACCCGTTCTGTACTCTCCCAGAGCAGTCCCTCACCCGTTCCGTACTCTTCCATAGCAGTCCCACACCAGTTCTGTACTCTCCCAGAGCAGTCCCACTCCCATTCTGCACTCTTCCAGAGCAGTCAAACGCCCATTCTGTAATCTCCCAGAGCAGTCCCACACCCGTTCTGTACTCTTCCATAGCAGTCACACAACCGTTCTGTACTTTCCCAGAGTAGTCCCATACCCATCCTGTACTCTCCCAGAACAGTCCCACACCCATTCTGTACTCTCCCAAAGCAGTCCCACACCCGTTCTGTACTCTCCCAGAGCAGTCCCTCTCCCATTCTGTACTCTCCCAGAGCATTCCAACACCCATCCTGTACTCTCCCAGAGCAGTCCAACACCCATTCTGTACTCTCCCCGAGTAGTCCCATACCTGTTCTCTACTCTCACAGAGCAGTCCCATACCCATTCTGTACTCTCCCAGAGCAGTCCCACTGTCATGTGGGTTTCGAAAACGTGGATAGGGTAAAAATACTCACGTAGGCTGGTAGTACGTATAATATAACGGAATGTGTGTGAAGGCGCCAACCGCCGTCCTGCCTCTCTGCTCTCTATCATAAGACTAACTGACCCACCAGTGTATATGGGTGAGGTGGTGTTTGAAATCCTGCTATGGTCAGCAGCAATATGAATACAGTCAGTGATTCACGCAGAGACGGTTGGTAGTGAGTCATCTACTGGTACACTGGTTACTGATAACTGGTTACTAGGAACTGGTACTACTACTGAGACCACACCCATTCTCTACTCTCCCAGAGCTGTCCCAGACCCGTTCTGTACTCTCCCAGAGAAGTCCCACTCCCATTCTGAATTCTCCCAGAGCAGACCCACACCCATCCTGTACTTTCCCAGAGCAGTCCAACGCCCATTTTGTACTCTCCCTGAGCAGTCCACATCCATCCTGTACTCTCCAAGAGCAGTCTCACCCTTATCCTGTACTCTCCCAGAGCTGTCCCACACGCATTCTGTACTCTCCCAGAGCAGTCCCATACCTATTCTGTACTCACGCAGAGCCGTCCCACACCCATCATGTACTATCCCAGATCAGTCCCACACACATTCTGTACTCTCCCATAACAAAACCACACCCATCCTGTACTCTCCCAGAGCAGTCCCACACCCATTCTGTACTCTCCCAAATCAGTCCCTCACCCATTCTGTACTCTCCCAGAGCAGTCCCACACCCATTCTGTACTCTCCCAGAGCAGTCCCACACCCATCCTGCACTCTCCTAGAACAGTCCCACTCCCGTTATGTACTCTCCCACAGCAGTCCCACTCCCATCCTGTACTCTCCCAGAGAAGTCCCACACCCTTTCTGTGCTCTCCCAGAGAAGTCCCACACCCATCCTTTACTCTCCCAGAGCAGTCACACACCCGTTTTGTGCTCTCCCGGAGCAGTCCTACACCCATCCTGTACTCTCCCAGAGCAGTCACCACCCGTTCTGTACTCTTCCAGAGCAGCCCCACACCCATCCTGTATTCTCCCAGAGCTGTCTCACACCCGTTCTGTACTCTCCCAGAGCAGTCCCACTCCCATCCTGTACTCTCCCAGAGCAGTCCCACACCCGTTCTGTGCTCCCCCAGAGCAGTCCCACACCCATCCTGTACTCTCTCAGAGCAGTCCCACCCCCGTTCTCTACTCTCCCAGAGCAGTCCGAACCATCCGCACACTCCCAATCAGCCGCACCATCCTGTTCTCTCCCCAGAGCATCCCCTCGCCCGTTCTGTACTCTCCCAGAGCAGTCCCACACCCGTTCTCTACTCTCCCAGAGCAGTCCCACACTCGTACTCTCTTTTCCCTGCTCTTCTCTTTCCCTAAATCCGTACTAAGTTTTCAACTGTTGATTACTGCTTCATTCACCCCTTTTTATTTATTTACCTCATATTCCCTTCCTCATATTCTCCTGACTTATTCTCAGTCATTTTGTTTTTTACTTCGTTGAAATTAATTTGCTACAAATTTCTTTCCTTTATACTGCCTTCATTCCCAGTTCCTTCCTACTCTAATCATCAGTCATTCTCTGTTTTTACTCCATTCTTCCTCTATTCTCACATCATTTATGCTCATTTCGTTCATAGGCCCCTCATACTTCCATCATATTCACCTTCTGCACACTTTCTTCACATTCACTTCCTTCATGTTCACTTCCTTCATTTCCGCTTCCTTCATAGTTTCCTCCTTATTGGCTTCATGTTTACTTCCTTTAAACTCTTTCCATACTTATTCACTTCTTACTCCGTCCTGCACACATACTTCCATCACATTCCCTTGTTTTACACTTTCTTCTTGTTGACTTCTTTCCCATTCCTTTCCTGGTGGATGAAGCTCCCGCTTCACACACGGAGGGCCCGGGTTCGATTCCCGGCGGGTGGAAAAATTTCAACACGTTTCCTTACACCTGTTGTCCTGTTCACCTAGCAGCAAGTAGGTACCTGGGTGTTAGTCGACTGGTGTGGGTCGCATCCTGGGAAATAAGTTACATTCGTCGATGACGCACTGACTTTCTTGGGTTATCCTGGGTGGCTAACCCTCCAGGGTTAAAAATCCTAACGAAATCTTATCTTATCTTACTTCGATCATTATCCCTATATACTCGCTTCATTCATTCTCCCATCCTTCATTGCCTTCGGTGTATCACTGTTCAGTGACCTCAGTATTGTTGGTCCTGGTAGGAAATATCAGTAAAATATTCTCAGCATCTCTCTTAAATCTCTACCTTCATTCAGGTCAGTCATGTTAATTATGCACATGTGCAACCCTTCAGTATCTTAATTATGAATGTTCCCCAACCAGTGATTTTATTTATCCAATTAAAATAGTAACTACTAGAAAAGTTATTGGACGTGATGGCGACTGAGGTGATCAATCCCTCAGATTTTTAAACAATCCACTAGAAAGAAATATTTCTGGAACGGTTTAATAAACCCACTAGTTAGTGAAATGTCTCGCTAATAAACATACCCAAGTGTTACCAGTGTGTCTTATTCAGCTACTTGTTATTTTCCTATACCGTAAGAATAATAAAAAAATCAAGATTAATAAAATTATTCCCGTGTTTCATGTAAATTCTCCCCCCCCCTCCACAAAAAAAAAGGTGAAGGTGTAACGTGCCTTACAAATGAAGGTAATACACATTATTCTTCACCTGTTACAATAGATATCTGAATATCACAGTTGTTCTCGCACAAGATATTACACGTCTTATTATAAGTATTTCCGTAGCGGTGCAGTCCCAGGAACGTATCACTTATTCCACAACCCGTTCCATGTGCCTCAGTGAACGCGACTGGAGAAGTGTTTGAGTAAGCAATACTCCTGAACCCGAGTACATGTTGCTCTGTCAAGTAATCAACATGAAAAGGATCGAAGCTGATCACATGCGCCACTCAAAAATGATCGCGACAAAAAGCATTATTTTATTTTTACCAGTTTCTTCCAGGAATGAGTAACTTGGAGTCTACATAAGTTAAAATCAATCCAAACTTATTGTAGAATTGATGAGCTTAGTGTACATGACATAATCATCTTTAAGAAAAATCAACCTGACGACACTGGATTACCAGAGGAACAGGGGAAATATGATAACGACCTGTAAAATACTGAGAGGAATTGACAGTCTGGAAAGAGACAGAATGTTTCAGAGATGGGACTCAGCAACAAGGGGACACAATTGGAAGTTGAAAACTCAGATGAGTCACAGGGATGTTACGAAGTATTTCTTAAACTGTCAGGAAGAAGAACAATCTGGAGAGTGCTGTAGTGGAGGCAGGATTCAAACATAGCTTTAAGAAGAGATACGACAAAGCTCATAGAGCAGGGAGAGAGTGGACCTAGTAGCGACCAGTGAAGAGGTGGAGCCAGGAGCTATGAGTTGACCCCTGCAACCACAAACAGGTGAGTACAAACAAGGGAGTACAAAAAGGTACGTACAAATAGGTGAATACATTACTTTTGTTCTTGCAGTGTTACAGTAAATAACAAATTAAGGTCTCAGTTGTACTTGTGAATATTGTATGAATTACTGTAGTAATGATCTACTAGTGAAGGTGAACAACAGAAGGTTAGTTACAGGAAAACATGTATAATGTACTATAGTGAAAATATAAAGTGACGTTGAAATGCGTTGTGAATGTGAATGTGTAATGTAAGACGAAAAACAAGTGACGGAGAAAGTTGTACGTGTGAAGATGTATGCAAAAAAAAAAAAAAAAAAGATTAAGAAATAAACTAAAAATTATATAAAAAGAAAAAGATGATAAATGGAAGAAACGTGGGTTGGATCAGTGGAGTGTGAGGAACCCAACAGTGCACTTCTCTGTGTGGCCATTTTTTCCTCCATGGAAAACTAGATATTAAAGCTCAGTAATAACCCAGATGGAGACAGAAACTCAGAAAATTAATTGATCTGTATATTTCGACCCCCAGCTGGGGTCCTCTTCAGCAGATACACAAAAGGAAAACATGAATTTATAGGAAGGTATCGCCTCTCAGTTAAGCATGGACAGTCAGATCATTGCGTGGGAAGACAGGTCAAGGAGTGAGTATGATGACAAGTCTTACAGAAAGTTTAAAATCTGGGTAGGAAGTTCCTCTGCGCTTCGTTATTCCTGACCTTGTGCTGGCGTTCTACATTAGATTGGGTGCAATACTTTTTGAAAGCAAATTTTAAAATGACATTTAGTTTCCAAGAAAGTCATTCTCAGGAAACTCTTTTTTGTTACTTCTGATTTACTCATGTTCTCTTGCATTATAACTAAGTCTCTCTTTTTTCAGGTACTCCTTTACGCAGTGGAGTAACTACCTTGATTTCCCAACTTGGTTGTATAATTTGGACATCAATCATCTTTGAGGCACTGTATTATAGGTTTATTCATACTTTCCTTGTTTATCTGCAGAGCCGCTGTTAATCCTTCACAACTTTAATCCCCTTGTAATGAGTAGCTTCTCACCAGGAGCCAACAATCACATTATTCTTCATTATTCCTCATCATACCATTAAGGATATATATACTCATAGTTATTTTTTCCTGTGTCCCTATAGTATCCTTACAGATTTCCTCCTTAATTTTAAACTTCATTGCTATTTTCTGCCTTTGTCTATCGGCTTCACGCTCTTTCTTTTAGTTCACATTGTATATAAATATGACTGAACACTTTTTTTAAGCTAAGATTTTTCTCCGGATTTGTAGAAAGGTTCATCCAGATATAGTAGAAGCCGGCAGGTGACGGTGACGGCGTCACCCTGAACTGACACGCGCCGCCGGCAGGTTCACCACGTGGTATTCACTCTGTGACTCGGTCCTGAACCTGGAACAAAAACAGAGAATCGGAAGCAGAAAATATGTAGGTGATGTAGGAACAGCTTATTTAAGTGCCGAAGTGACGATGAGAGGCTGTGAAGAGAAAATGTTAATTACTAGTATGAGGAAGGTCTATCATGAACACAGAAATTAATGCTTTTTACAACTAGAGTGAGGAAGGCTGGTGATGAATTCAGTAACGACTCCAGTAAAACGAAGAACAGGGGAGGTATTTTATAAAACAGGAGCAACGGGGCGGACAATGATTCCAGAGTAGTTTAAATGTGCCTCTACGATCTCCCTGTTCAGTGTGAATTTGGCAATAAATGTTCTTGGCAATCCCCGGCAAAGAGTGCAGGTGACTGAGCCGCCCACCGACGAGCCAGCCACTGCCACCCACCACTTGTCACTGCCCATCACTGTCAAGAGTGGCCTGATACTGCCAACCACAACCACCATCCCCTGCCTGCCACCCGAAGACAACCACCACCAGTCATCGCCTGTTTACCAGTTTCCTGGCCATGCAGCCGTCTGGTCCTGCCACCAGCCAGCCCTGCCATCACTTACCTGGAGGTTACCTGGAGGTTATTCCGGGGATCAACGCCCCGCGGCCCGGTCCATGACCAGGCCTCCCGATGGATCAGGGCCTGATCAACTAGACTGTTACTGCTGGCCGCACGCAGTCCAACGTACGAGCCACAGCCCGGCTGATCCGACACTGACGTGGTTGTAACTTATTTACTAGTTGTCAAAGACACTTGTGGAAAGGCACTTGGTCTGTTGTTTGTGGTGTGTGTGTCTACCTACCAGGAGGGTATTCCGGGGATCAACGTCCCCGCGGCCGGTCCATGACCAGGCCTCTTGGTGGATCAAGGCCTGATCAACGAAGCTGTGGAGTGTTTTCTTGCAATTTCCTCTTGCATAGGACGATTCGGAAACAAGTTTTTCTTTTTCATACCTATACCTGAAACTTGTGTATGTAGACTACTTCCATCACATACTCAGTTAACACTTTCTACTTCTCACACTAATACTGAATCTTTAGATATTACCGCATCAACTCAACTGCATTTTTAAGTTTTCCTCGTTTCCTTGTCTCTAGTGGTGTTGGTAATTCAGATTATGTTCTGAGTATCTTATTACCGCGATAATGTCACCTTTGTCTGTGTATGTAAGAGTGTAGGGGAGGGGGAACTTTGGTAAGCTTAGGAGGTTGAGGATGGAAGGGGGTTCTAAGCAAATGTGCTAGTGGATGTATATCATCTGCTCCCCAGGGAGATCAGATGAGCTCGGAGAATAAAGTAGTGGACATAATGAGTTCAATTAACTTGGAAACTAATTATGCATCCAGTAAGAGGTACCATGAAGTAGTTGCCTGAATATTTTAATTTTTCTTTTTTTCCACCATTTTTTGTTTTTAATTTCGTTCATAACACGATTCATCATCCCATCACCTTCAAATTTTCAACGCTGGTATTTGGTAAAATGGACGAAATTTATGCAACTATTGGTAGGTGTACAGGCACTGGTCATGTTCTATGAACATGCCCAGTGCCTGTAAGTAAATAAATATATTTGTGAACATTAGTAATGTGAAAAATATTGACCTGTGTGTGATTACATTGTTGAGAATGCATGCTTTTGTAAATAATGTACTGATGACACTGTTAGTGTGGGTAGTGTGTTGTATACAGTACATACCCATAGGTACACTGTACATGATATGGGTCTTCTTACGAGACTCATACAACAACATTTAGTACTAGAAAATGCAAAATAAAAATATGTTAATATTAGATACCCTTAAATTGAACGAATTTTAATTTTCTTTGATGGTTTAAAATAACATCCCAGCTTTTCTAGGGGTAACTTAAAAACGTAGGTTTACACTACTTAGAATTTTTACATAGCATTAAAATGTTATAAAACACACATTGTGGTTAATATTCCCTGAGGGTATATATATATATATATAAAATATATATATATATATATATATATAATATATATATATATATATATATATATATATATATACATCGACACCATGCCCAGCCCTTCTAGGGTAGGGTAGGTGCCTAAGCCCGAGCCTTTAGCTCATAAGACTGTCATTCCCATTAGCCCCCTTGGGGCAGGGATGGCAGACCAGAGAGGCCTAGCTTGTGGCTAGGCCTGGGGACAGTTGGTCCCAAAGATGAGGAGGTACTTGTGCCTCCTCCCATGGGAGACTTAGGTCTCAGACACTCCCTAAAGAGGGAGCCAAGGCCGGGCCACCACTTGGAAAAGGCGGGAGAATGCCGGCGAATCTTTAATAATAATAAAAATAATATATATAATATATATATATTTATATATATATATATATATATATATATATATATATATATATATATATATATAAGAGGCAGTAGGTTGGTAGACAGCAACCACCCAGGGAGGTACTACCGTCCTGCCAAGTGAGTGTGAAACGAAAGCCTGTAATTGTTTTACATGATGGTAGGATTGCTGCTGTCTTTTGTCTGTCTCATAAATATGCAAGATTACAGGTATGTCTTGCTACTTCTACTTACACTTAGGTCAAACTACACATACATGTACACGTTTATTTATACACACTCATCTGAGTTTTCTTTGATTTTATTCTTAATAGTTCTTGGTCTTATTACTTTTCCTTTTATATCCATGGGGAAGTGGAATAAGAATCTTTCCTCCGTAAGCCATGCGTGTTGTAAAAGTCAACTAAAATGCCGGGAACAATGGGCTAGTAACCTCTTTTCCTGTAATAAATTACTAAAAAGAATAAGAAGAAGAAAATTGACAAAGTGGGATGTCTGAATGTGCGTGGATGTTGTGCAAATGATAAGAAAGAGATGATTGTGGATGTTATGAATGAGAAGAAGCTGGATGTCCTGGCTTTAAGTGAAACAAAGCTGAAGGGGATGGGAGAGTTTCAGTAAAGAGGAATAAATGGGATTACTTTCAGGGGTTACAAATAGAGTTAGAGCTAAAGAAGGAGTAGCAATAATGTTGAAGGATAAGTTATGGCAGGAAAGAGGGACTACAAATGTATTAATTCAAGGATTATGTGGAGTAAAATAAAGGATGGATGTGAAAAGTGGGTTATAGTAAGCGTATATGCACCTGGAGAAGAGAGAAGTGTAGAGGAGAGAGAGAGATTTTGGGAAATGTTGAGTGAATGCGTGGGGAGCTTTGAACCAAGTGTGAGAGTAATGGTGGTTTGGAATTTCAATGCTAAAGTTGGCAAAAATGTTGTAGAGGGAGTAGTAGGTAAATTTGGGGTGCCAGGGGTAAATGAAAATGGGGAGCCTTAATTGAGCTATGTGTAGAAGAGGTTTGGCAATAAGTAATACATATTTTATGAAGAAGAAGATAAATAAATATACTAGGTATGATATAGCACGTAATGAAAGTAGTTCGTTAGATTATGTATTGGTGGATAAAAAGTTGATGGGTAGGCTCCAGGATGTACACGTTATAGAGGGGCAACTGATATATCGGATCATTTAGTTGTAGCTACAGTTAGAGTAAGAGGTAGATGGGAAAAGAGGAAAATGGCAAAAAACAAGCAAGAGGGAGGTGAAAGTGTATGAACTAAGGGAGGAGGAAGTTCGGGTGAGATATAAGCAACTATTGGCAGAAAGGTGGACTGGTGCAAGTATGAGTAGTGGGAGGGTTGAAGAGGGTTGGACCAGTTTTAAAAATGCAGTATTAGAATGTGGGGCAGAAGTTTGTGGTTATAGAAAGGTGGGTGCAGTAGGAAAGAGGAGTGATTGGTGGATGATGAAGTAAAGGGTGTAATTAAAAGAGAAAAAGTTAGCTTATAGAGGTTTTTACAAAGCAGAAGTGTTATAAGAAGAGTTTGAGTATATGGAGAGTAAAAGAAAGGTGAAGAGAGTGGTGAGAGAGTGCAAAAGGAGAGTGGATGATAGAGTGGGAGAGGCACTGTCAAGAAATTTTAATGAAAATAAGAAAAAAATTTGGAGTTAAACAAGTTAAGAAAGCCTAGAGAACAAATGGATTTGTCAGTTAAAAACAGAATAGGGGAGTTAATAGATGGGAAGATGGAGGTTTTGGGTAGATGGGGAGAATATTTTGAGGAACTTTTAAATGTCGACGAAGAAAGGGAAGCTGTAATTTCATGCACTGGCCAGGGAGGTATACCACCTTTCAGGAGTGAAGAAGAACAGGATGTGAATGTGGGGAGGTGCGTGAGGCATTACGTAAAATGAAAGGGGGGTAAAGCAGCTGGAACTGATGGGATCATGACAAATGTTAAAAGCAGTGGGGGATATAGTGTTGGAGGTGATGGGTACTTTTGTTTAATAAACGTATGAAAGAGGGAAGGTACCTAGGGATTGGCGGAGAGCATGTATAGTCCCTGTATATAAAGGGAAGGGGGACAAAAGAGATTGTAAAATTTATAGAGGAATAAGTTTACTGGGTATACCAGGAAAAGTGTACGGTAAGGTTATAATTGAAAGAATTAGAGGTAAGACAGAACGTAGGATTGCGGATGAGCAAGGAGGTTTCAGAGTGGGTAGGGGATGTGTAGATCAACTGTTTACATTGAGGCATATATGTGAACAGTATTTAGATAAAGTTAGGGAAGTTTTTATTGCATTTATGGATTTAGAAAAGGCATATGATAAAGTGGATAGGGGAGCAATGTGGCAGATGTTTGCAAGTATATGGAATAGGTGGTAAGTTACTAAATGCTGTAAAGAGTTTTTATGAGGATAATGAGGCTCAGATTAGGGTGTGTAGCAGAGAGGGAGACTACTTCCCAGTAAAAGTAGGTCTTAGACAGAGATGTGTAATGTCACCATGGTTGTTTAATGTATTTATAGATAGGGTTGAAAAAGAAGTAAATGCTAGGGTGCTCGGGAGAGGGGTGGGATTAAATTATGGGAAATCAAATACAAAATGGGAATTGACACAGTTGCTTTTTGCTGATGATACTGTGCTTATGGGAGATTCTAAAGAAAAATTGCAAAGGTTAGTGGATGAGTTTGGGAGTGTGTGTAAAGGTAGAAAGTTGAAAGTGAGCATAGAAAAGAGTAAGGTGATGAGGGTATCAAATGATTTAGATAAAGAAAAATTGGATATCAAATTGGGGAGGAGGAGTATGGAAGAAGTGAATGTTTTGGAATTGGAGTTGACGTGTGCAAATGGATTTATGAAGGATGAGGTTAATCATAAAACTGATGGGGAAAAAAAGGTGAGTGGTGCATTGGGGTATTTTTGGGAGACAAAAAACGTTATCTATGGGCAAAGAAGGGAATGTATAAAAGTTAGTAGTACCAACACTCTCATATGGGTGTGAATTTTGGGGTTTGTGAATGAGCGCGAGGAGGGGGTTTGGAGGCAGTGGAGAGTCCTGTCAAGGGCAATGTGTGGTTAAAATTTGCAGAAAATTCGGAGTGTGGAAATTGGAGAAAGGGGTTTACCTGGGAGGTTTCGGGGGTCAACGCCCCCCCGGCCCCGGTCTGTGACCAGGCCCCCTGTGGAGTAATAAAGATTGTCAGAGGGCTGAAGAGGGGTTGTTGAGGTGGTTTTGGGCTTTGAAGAATGGATCAAAGTAGAAAGACATGAGACCGTATAAATCTTAGGGGGAAGGGAAAGGCGGGGGGAGGGGGTAGTCCTCGAAAAGGTTGGAGGAGGGAGGGAAAAAGGGGTTTTGTGGGGAGGGGCCTGGCTTCCAGCAAGGGTGCGTGAGCGTTTAAATAGGGGGTGAATGGAGAGAATGGTATTTGGGACCTAACGATCTGTTGGAGGTGAGCAGGGTAAACTTAGTGGGTGGATTAGGGAAACCGGGTTTTTTTTATATAGCTGGACTTGAGCCCGGAAAGGAAGTACAAGCCTGCCTCTAAAGGGGGGGTCGGGTATTTGGCGTTTCGAAGGATATGTTTGTATCTTTTGGTATAGCTTCTAAGCGTTTGTTCTGAGCACCCTGCAAAAACAGTGATTTGTGTGAGGTTGGAAAATGTTGATGATGTGAAAATATTTTCTTTTTGGGGATTTTTTTCTTTTTTGGGTCACCCCGCCTCGAAAATGTAAAACTGGTCATTAGCAAAAATCATTTTTAAAAATTTAAGTCCCTTTTTAAAAAAATTTTTTATACGTTTAAAGAAATATTTTTTTTTCATTAAAGTTAATTAAAAAAAATTTTAAATTTTTGCACCAAAAGAAACTTAGAAAAATTACCCAACCTTATTATAACAAGAGCAATTTATTTTAGCCTAACCCAACTAAATATATTTTAGATTTGTTTACAATAATTTATAATAAACATACACAGTGAAATATATTTTTTTCGTTAGGTTCAGAATGATTTTGGCGGGCATTATTGCATTATACAATTTTTCACTTGTCCTATATGGCAAGATGTGCGTTGCTATTTAAGCCAAGATGGCAAGTTCTGCTTATTCGGCACGACATATATATATATATATATATATATTATTAATATATATTATATATATATATATATATATATATATATATATATATATATATATATATATATATATATTAACACATCAGCGTATTCCCACCATGGCAGGGTGGCCCTGAAAAAGAAATACTTTCATCATTCAACTCCATCACTGTCTTGCCCGAGGGGTGCTTTACACTACAGTTATAAAACTGCAACATTAACACCCCTCCTTCAGAGTGCAGGCACTGTACTTCCCATCTACAGGACTCGAGTCCGCCTGCCGGTTCCCTGAATCCCTTCATAAATGTTACTTAGCTCACACTCCAACAGCACGTCAAGCATTAAAAACTATTTGCCTCCATTCAGGCCCAGGCCTGGTGGCCTGGTGGCTAAAGCTCCCGTTTAGATGGGGGCCTGCCTCGCATGGGCCAGTAGGCCTTCTGCAGTGTTCCTACATTCTTATGTTCTTATGTTCTTATGAGTGAGAGGGGTTGGATTTGAGTTATCAGAGTTATTTCGGGGGGAAACATTAAAAATTTGGGGTTTGGGTAAATTTTTTGGTTAGGGGGAAATGGATTGTAAAGGACCTCCCAAAATAGGGGCCAAAACACCCCTGCTGCATGTTTTCCCCCTTTCTTATGTTTTTATGTTCAAAAAATGGAGGGCCCGGGTTCGATTCCCGGGGGAGGAAAATTTCGACACATTTCCTTACACCTTTTTTTTTGTTAAACCCAGCATCAAATAGATACCTGGGTGGTTTTGTCGACTGGGGGTGGGTCGCAAACCTTTGGGGGGAAGTTTAAGGACCCCAAAAGGGGAAAAAATTAAAAAAGTCCTCAATGACATATTGACTTTCTTGGGGTTTTCCTGGGTGGATAACCCCCCGGGGTTAAAAACATAAGAAAATCTTATCTCTGTCTCTCCTGTCAAATACGCTCACGCATGCTTGCTGGAAGTCCAAGCCCCCCGCACACAGAACCTCCTTTACCCCCTCCCTCCAACCTTACTAGGCCGACCCCTATCCCACCTTCCTCAACTACAATGTATACACTCTCAAGTCATTCAACAACCCTTCCTCAGCCCTCTGGATAATAGTTTAGGTAATCCCACACCTCCTCCTAATTTCCAAACTACGAATTCTCTGCATTATATTCACACCACACATTGCCCTCAGACATGACATCTCCACTGCCTCCAGCCTTCTCCTCGCTGCAACATTCATCACCCATGTTTTAAACACCCATAAAAGATTGTTGGTACCACTATAATCTCAAACATTCCCCTTTTTTGCTTCCAGGACAAGATTTTATCTCCAGGCTCCTAAGTGGCACCACTCACCCCTTTTTACCTCATCATTCTTTGATTCACCTCATCTTTCATAGACCCATCTGCTGACACGCCCCACTCCCAAATATCTGAATACATTCACCCCCTAGATACTCTCTCTCCCCTCTAATCTGATATCCATCTTTCGTCACCTAATCTTTTTGTTATCCTCCTCACCTTACTCTTTCCTATATTCACTTTTAATTTTCTTCTTTACATACCCTACCAACTCATTTCCCCTAACCTCTAACTTCTCTTCATAATCCCCTAAAGCACAGTGTCATCAGCAAAGAGCAACTGTGACAACTCCCCCTTTGTGTTTAATTCTTTATCTTTTAACTCCACACCTCTTTCCAAGACCCTCGCATTCACTTCTCTTACAACCCCCTCTATAAATATATTGAAACAACCACGGGATCATCACACATCCTGTCTAAGGCCACTTTTACTGGGAAATAATCTTTTTCCTAATACTCTAACTTGAGCTCACTCTCCCTTTTAAAAACTCTTCACTGCTTTCATTAACCTGCCTCCTATTCCATACACCTGCAAAAATCTGCCATATTTCTCCCCTATCCACCCTGTCTACGCCTTTTTTCCCAAAAACATAAATGCCACGAAAACCTCTTTAGCCTTATCTAAATACTGTTCACCAATATGTTTTCCACTGTAAACACCTGGTCCACACACCCCTACCCTTTTCCCAAAGCCTCCTTGTTCCCTTTGCTATCCTACTCTCCGTCTTACTCTTAATTCTTTCAATAATAACTACCACAACTTGACTAGGTACACTCAGCAAACTTATTCCCCTATAATTTTTGTACTCTCTTTTGTCTCATTTGCCCTTATACAAGGGAACTATGCATGCTCTCTGCCAGTCCCTAGATACCTTAAACCCCCTTCCATACATACATACATATAATATAATATATATATAATATATATAATAATATATATATATATATATTAAAATAATATATATATATATATATATATGTCGTGCGAATAGGCAGAACTTGCGATTTGGCTTAAATAGCAACGCTTTATCTTGCCATATTTGGACAAATGAAAATTTGTTTTATGCCAATAATTTTGCCAAAATATTCTGAACTAACGAAAAAAATTATTTCACTGCAAATTT
>NC_069404.1:1155477-1190063 GCF_026875155.1 Cherax quadricarinatus | reverse complement strand
AGTGTGTCTTGTAAGACTGTAGTATGTCTTGTAAGACTGTAGTGTGTCTTGAAAGACGGGAGTGTGTCTCGTAAGACTGTAGTGTGTCTTGTAAGACTGTAGTGCGTCTTGTAAGGTTGCAGTGTGTCTTGTAAGACTGTAATGTGTCTTGTAAAACTGTAGTGTGTCTATTAAGACTGTAGTGTGCCTTGTAAGGCTGTAGTGTGTCTTGTAAGACTGTAGTGTGTCTTGTAAGACTGAAGTGTGTCTTGTAAGACTGTAGTATGTCTTGTAAGACTGTAGTGCATCTTGTAAGACTGTAGTGTGTCTTGTAAGACTGTAGTGTGTCTTGTAAGACTGTAGTGTGTCTATTAAGACTGTAGTGTGCCTTGTAAGGCTCTAATGTGTCTTGTAAGACTGTAGTGTTTCTTGAAAGGCTGTAGTGTGTCTTGTAAGACTGTAGTGTGTCTTGTAAGACTGTAGTGTGTCTTGTAAGACTGTAGTGTGTCTTGTAAGACTGTAGTGTGTCTTGTAAGACTTTAGTGTGCCTTGTAAGACTGTAGTGTGTCTTGTAAGGCTGAAGTGTGTCTTGTAAGACTGTAGTATGTCTTGTAAGACATGTAGTTCGTCTTGTAAGACTGTAGTGTGTCTTGTAAGACTGTAGTGTGTCTTGTAAGACTGTAGTGTGTCTTGTAAGACTGTAGTGTGTCTTGTAAGACTGTAGTGTGTCTATTAAGACTGTAGTGTGCCTTGTAAGGCTGTAGTGTGTCTTATAAGACTGTAGTGTGTCTTGTAAGACTGTAGTGTGTCTTGTAAGACTGTAGTGTGTCTTGTAAGACTGTAGTGTGTCTTGTAAGACTGTAGTGTGTCTTGTAAGACTATAGGGTGTCCATTAAGTCTGTAATGTGTCTTGCAAGACTGTAGTATGTCTTGCAAGACTGTAGTGTGTCTTGTAAGACTGTAGTGTGTCTTGTAAGATTGTTAGTGTATTGTAAGACTGTAGTGTGTTTTGTAAGACTGTAGTGTGTCTTGTAAGACTATAGTGTGTCCATTAAGTCTGTAATGTGTCTTGCAAGACTGTAGTATGTCTTGCAAGACTGTAGTGTGTCTTGTAAGACTGTAGTGTGTCTTGTAAGATTGTTAGTGTATTGTAAGACTGTAGTGTGTTTTGTAAGACTGTAGTGTGTCTTGCAAGACTCTAGTGTGTCTTGTAAGACTGTAGTGTGTCTTGTAAGACTGTAGTGTGTCTTGTAAGACTGTAGTGTGTCTTGAAAGACAGGAGTGTGTCTCGTAAGAGTGTAGTGTGTCTTGTAAGACTTTAGTGCGTCTTGTAAGGTTGCAGTGTGTCTTAGTAAAGTCTAGTAATGTTGTATTGTAAAACCTGTAGTGTGTCTATTTATTACTGTTAGTGTGCCTTGTAAGGATGTAGTGTGTCTTGTAAGACTGTAGTGTGTCTTGTATGACTGAAGTGTGTCTTGTAAACTGTTTGTATGTCTTGTAGACTGTAGGTTCTTGTAAGACTGTTAATGTGTATGTTAAAACTGAGTGTGTCTATTAAGGACTGTAGTGTTGCCTTGTAAGGCTGTAGTGTGTCTTGTAAGGGAAGTTGTGTGTCTTGTAAGAATGATAAGTGTGTATTGTAAGACTGTTAGTGCTGTACTTGTAAGACTGACGTGTGTCTTGTAAGACTGTAGTCGTGTCTATTTTAGGAATGAGTAGTGTGCCTTGTAAGGGCTCTAATGTGTCTTTAAGGACGGTAGTGTTTCTGAAAGATTGTTAGTGTGTTTGTAAGACTGTAGTGTGTCTGTAAGACTGTATGTGTCTTGTAAGACTGTAGGGTCGTCTTGTAAGAATGTAGTGTGTCTTGTAAGACTGTAGTGTGCCTGGTATGTAAGACTGTAGTGGTGTCTTGCTAAGGGCTGTGAGGTGTGTCTAGTAAGAAGTAGTTTGTCTTGTTAAGACTGTAGTGCGTCTTTGTATGACTGTTTGTTTGTATTGTAAGACTGTAGTGTGTCTTGTAGGACTGTAGTGTGTCTTCGTAAGCACTGTAGTGTGTCTTGTTAAAAGGGGGGGGGGTGGGGACTGAGTGTGTCTTATTAAGACTTGTAGTGTGCATTGTAAGGATGGTAGTGTGTCTTATAAGACATGTATGTGTTGTCTTGTAGACCTGTTGTGTGTCTTGTAAGACCTGTAGTGGGTCTGTTTGGACTGTTCGTGTGTCTTGTAGACTGAAGTGTGTTCTTGTAAGACATGTACAGTGTGATTGTAAGACTGAAGTTTGTCTTGTAAGACTGTAGTGTGTCTTGTAAGACTGTTGTGTGTCTTGAAAAGACAGGCAGTGTGTCTCGTAAGATGAGTGTAGTGTGTCTTGTAAGACTTTAGTGCGTCTTGTATAGGTTGCAGTGTGTCTTGTAAGGAATGTGTGTGTCTTGGTAAAACTGTAGTGTGTCTATTAAGACTGTTAGTAGTGCGCCTTGTATAGGCTTGTAGTGTGTCTTGTAGACTGTAATGTGTCTTGTAAGGGACTGAAGTGTGTCTTGTAAGACTGTAGTATGTCTTGTAAGACTGTAGTGCATCTTGTAAGAATGTCGTGTGTCTTTGTAAAGACTGTATGTGTCTTGTAAGACTGTAGTGTGTCTTTTTGATGACTGTAGTGTGTCTTGTAAGAACTGTAGTGTGTCTTGCATAAGACTGTAGTGTGTCTTGTAAGGACGGTGTGTTGGGTCTTTGTAGAACTGTAAGTCTGTTTTGGCAAGTCTCTAGTGTGTCTTGTAAGACTGTAGTGTTGTCTTGTAGACTGTTAGTGTGTCTTGTAAGACTGTTAGTGTGTCTTGTAAGACTGTAGTTGTGTTCGTGTGACTGTAGTGTGTCTTGTAAGACTGTAGTTGTGTCTTGTAAGGACTGTAGTGTGTCTTGCAAAGATAGTAGTAGTGTGTCTTGTATGATTGTAGTGTCGTATTGTAAGACTGTAGTGTGTCTGAGTAAGACTTTAGTGTGTCTATTAGAATGTAGTGGTCGTGTAAGTCTGACAGTGCGTATTGTAAGACTGTAGTGTGTCTTATAAAGTCTGTAGTGTGTCTTGTAAGTCTACTGTGTGTCTTGTAAGACTGTACTTTGTCTTGTAAGACTGTAGGGTGTCTTGTAAGACTGTTGTGTGTCTTGTAAGACTGTAGTGTTGTCTTGTAAGACTGTCATGTTGTTTGGAAGACAGTTAGTGTGCCTTGTAAAGAACCTACAGTGTGTCTTGTAAGATCTGTAGTGTGTCTTGTAAGACTACACGTGTGTCTTGTAAGACTGATGTGGTCTTGTTAAGACTGTAGTTGTGTCTTGTATGACCTGTTTGTGTGTATTGCAAGACTATAGTGTGTCTTGTAAGACTGTAGTCTGTATGTAAGGACTTTAGTTTGTCTTGTAAGTAATATAGTGTGTATTGTAAGAAAGTAGTGTGTCATGGTAAGAATGTAGTGTGCCTTGTAAGAAACCTGTAGTGTGTCTTGCTAAGACTTGAAGTGTGTCTTGTAGGGACTGTTGTGTCGTAATTAGTCTGTAGTGTTCCGCTTGTAAGACCAAGTAGTGTGTCTTTGTTAAGGACTTTAGTGTGTCTCTTAAGGCTGTTAGTGGTCTTGTTAGGCTGCAGTGTGTCTTGTAAGACTGTAGTGTGTTCTTATAAGACAGTAGTTGTCTTGTTAGGACTACCAGTGTGTCTTGTAAGACTGTTGTTTATCTTGTAAGACTGAAGAGTTGTCTTGAAGACTGCTTAGTGTGTTCTTGTTTTGATAGTAGTGTGTCTTGTAAGACTGTCTTGATGTATTGTATAAGGACAGTAGTGTGCCTTGTAAGACTACAGTGTGTCTTGTAAGACTGTAGTGCAGTCTTGTTAAGGACTACAGTGTGTCTTGTAAAGCTTGAAGGTGTTTGTATAGACTGTAGTTTGGTATTGTAAGACCGTAGTGTGTTTTGTAAGACTGTTGTGTGCTTTTGTAAGACTGTAGTGTGTCTTGTAAGACTACAGTGTGTCTTGTATGTCAGTAGTGTGTCTTGTAGGACTGTAGTGTGCCTTGTAAGACTGTATGTAGTGTGGTCTTCTAAGACTGAAGTGTGTCTTGTAAGACTGTAGTTTGTCTTGTAAGACTTTAGTGCGATGTAAGGGAATGTAGTGTGTCTTGTAAGACAGTAGACAAAATGTGTCTTGTAAAAAAACTTAGTCGTTTGTCTTGTATAGACTTAGTGTGTCTTGTTAAACTGTACGTTAGTGTGTCTATGAAGACTGTCTAGTGTGCCTTGTAAGGCTGTAGTGTGTCTTGTAAGACTGTTGTTTGTCTTGTAAGGGTTGGACTGTAGTGTGTCTTGTAAGACTCAGTAGTTAGTGTGTCTTGTAAGACTGTAGTGTGTCTTGTAAGACTGTTAGTGTGTCTTGTAAGACTGTAGTGTGTCTGTAAGACTTTAGGGTGTCCATTAAGCGTCTTTAATGTGTCTTGCAAGACTTGTTGTATGTCTTGCAGAATGTAGTGTGTCTTGAAAGACTGTAGTGTGTCTTTGTCCAGATTGTTAGTGTGTCTTGTATGGACTGTAGTGTGCTTGTAAGACTGAAGTATGTCTTGTAAGACTTATAGATGTGTATTAAGTCTGTAATGTGACTTACAAAGACTGTGTAGTGTGTTCTTGACAAGTACTGTGTGTGATTGTAAGACTGTAGTGTGTCTCGTTAAGACTGTTTGTGTCTTGTTAGACTGTAGTGTGTTCTTGTAAGGGACTGTTAGGGGTGTTTGTAAGACTGAACAGTGTGCTTGTATGTATGAATGTAGTGTGTTTTGATAAAAACTGTTAGATGTGTCTATTAAGCTATAGTTGTGCCTTGTAAGGCTGTAGTGTTTCTTGTAAGGACTGTAGGTGTCTTGGTAAGTGATGTAGTGTTGTCTATTAAGGACTGTTGTGTGCCTTGTAAGGCTGTAGAGTGTCTTATAAGACTGTTGTGTGTCTTGTAAGATCTGTAGTGTGTCTTGTTAGACCTGTAGTGTGTCTTGTAAGACTGTAGTGTGTCTTGTAAGACTGAAGTGTTGTGTCTTTGTATGACTGCTGTGTGTCTTGTAGACTGACAGTTGTGTATTGTAAACTGTAGTGTGTCTTGTAAGACTTAGTGGTGACTTGAAAGACAGGAGTGTGGGTCTCGTAGAGTGTAGTGTGTCTTGGTAAGACTTTAGTGAGCGTCTTGTAAGGTTGCAGTGTGTATTGTAAGACTGTTGTGTGTCTTGTAAAACTGTAGTGTGGTTCTATTTAAGACTGTAGTGCGCCATTGTAGGTGTGTGTGTCTTGTCAGACTGTGAATGTGTACTTGAATAAGAATTAAGTGTGTCTTGTAATGACTGTAGTATGTCTTGTTAAGAATGTTTTGGGCATACTTGTATGACTGTTAGTGTGTCTTGTAAGACTGTTTGTGTCTTGTATGACTTGTAGTGGTGTGTGTAAGACTGTGTGTGTCTTGTAAGACTGTTAGTGTGTCTTGCCAAGACTGTAGTGTGTCTTGTAAAGAATGTAGTGCTGTCATTGTATAGAATGTAGTCTGGTTTTGCAAGACTCTAGTGTGTATCTGTAAGGCTGTAGTGTGTATTGTAAAGACTGTAGTGTGTCTTGTAAGGACTGTAGTGTGTTCTTGTAAGACATGTAGTGTGTCTTGTATGACTGTAGTGTGTATTGTAAGACTGTAGTGTGTCTTGTAAGGACTGTGTGTGTTTGCAAGATCTGTAGTTGTGTCTTGTAAGATTGTTAGTGGTGTCTTGTTAAGACTCGTAGTGTGTTTTGTAAAGACTTTAGTGTGTCTATTACAGGACTGTAGTGCGTCTTGTTAGCTGCGTTTGTGTTCTTGTAAGGACTTCTGCTGTGTCTTGTAAGACCTGTACTTTTGGTCTTGTTAAGACTGTAGTGTGTCTTGTAAGACTGTAGTGTTGTCTTGTAAGACTGTAGTGTGGCTTGTAAGACTGTATTCATGTGTCCTTGGAATACAGTAGTGTGCATTAGTAAGGTACTTACTGTGTGGTCTTGTAAGACTGTATCGGTCTTGGTGTGTTCTTGTAAGACTTACCAGTGGTCTTGTAAGACTGAAGAGTTGTCATTGTTTGACTGTTAGTGTGTCTTGTTAAGTCTGTTAGTGTGTATTGCAAGACTATAGTGTGTCTTGTAAGACTGTTGGTCTGTCTTGTAAGGACTATAGTTGGTCTTGTAAGACTATAGTGTGTCTTGTAAGACAGTTAGTGTTGTCTTGTAAGAATTGTAGTGTGCCTTGTAAGACTGTTGTGTGTATTGTTAAGACTGAAGAGTGTCTTTGTAGGACTGTAGTGTGGTCTATTAAGACTGTAGTGTTCCTTGTAGTACAGTAGTGTGTATTCGTAAGACTTTAGTGTGTATGTTATGACGGTAGTGCGTCTTGTAAGGCTGCAGTGTGTCTTGTGTAAGACTGGAGTGTGTCTTATAGACTGTAGTGTGTCTTGTAAGACTACAGTGTGTTCTATTTTGTAAAGACTGTAGTTTTATCATGTAAGGACTGAAGTGTGTCTTGTAAGACTGTTAGTGTGTCTTTGTAAGATTGTAGTGGGTCGTGTAAGACGGTCATGTGTCTGTAAGACAGTAGTGTGCCTTGTAAGACTACAGTGTGTCGTGTTAACTGTAGTGAGTCTTGTAAGAATACAGTGTGTCTTGTAAGACTGAAGTGTGTATTGTAAGTCTGGTGAGTGTGTCTTGTAAGACAGTAGTGTGTTTTGTAAGACTGGAGTGTGTCTTATAAATGTCTGTAGTGTGTCTTGTAAGACGACAGTGTGTCTGGTACGACCAGTAGTGTGTCTTGTAAGAACTGTTAGTGGTGCCTTGTAAGGACTGTAGTGTTCTTCTAAGACTGAGTGTGTCTTGTAAGACTCTGTAGTTTGTTCTGTAAGCAATGTAGTGGTTCTTGTTAAGACTGTATGTGTCCTTGTAAGACAGTAGTGTGTCTTGTAAAACCTGTAGTGTGTCTTGAGGGACTGTAGTGTGTCTGGTAAAAAAACTGTAGTGTGGTCTATGAAGACTGTAGTGTGACTTGTTAAGGCTTGTAGTGTGTCTGGTTTTTAGTCTGTGAGTTTGGTCTTGTAAGACTGTTGTGATGTCTTGTTAGACTGTAGTGTGTTTGTAAGACTGTAAGTGTGTCTTGTAAGTCTGTAGTTGTGTCTTGTATGACTGTAGCTGTGTCATTGTAAGACTATAGGGGTGTAAATTTATGTCTTGTAATGTGTATTGCTGACTGTAGTATGTCTTGCAAGAATGTAGTGTGTCTTGAAGACTTGTAGTGTGTCTTGTAGATGGTAGTGTGTTTGTAAGACTGTAGTGTGTCTTGTAGACCTTTAGTATGGATTGTAAGACTATTGTGTGTCACATTTAAGTCTGTAATGTGCCTTCAAGACTGTAGGCTGTGTCTTGCAAGACTGTAGTGTGTCTTGATAAGACTGATTAGTGTGTCTGTTAAGACTGTATTGTGTCTTGTAAGACTGTAGTGTGTCTAGTAAGACTGTTAGTGTGTCTTGTAAGAATGAAGTGTAGCCCTTGTATGATTGTAGTGTGTTTTGTAAAAAAATCTGTAGAGTGTCTATTATGACTGTAGTGTGCCTTGTAAGTGTAGTGGTTTCTGTAAGGGAATGTAGTTGGTGTCTTGTAAGACTGTAGTGTGCTTCTAAGACTGAAGTGTGTCTTGTAAGTCTTGAGTATGTCTTGTAAGACTGTAGTGCGTCTTGTATAGGACTGTAGTGTGCCTTGTAAGTCTGCAGTGTGTCTTGCTAAGGACTGTAGTGTGTCTTGGTTATGACTGTAGTGTGTCTTGTATGACTGTAGTGTGCCTTGGAAGAATGTAGTGTGTTTGTAAGGACTGTAGTGTGTATTGTAAGATGTAGTGTGTCTTGTAAGACTGTAGTGTGTCTTGTAAGAAGTGTAGTGTGTATTGCAAGACTGAAGCTGGTTGTAAGAATGTAGTGTGTCTTGGTAAGACGAAGTGTTGTCTTGTAAGACTGTTGTATGTCTTGTAAGACTTTAGTGCGTCTTGTAAGATCTGTTAGTGTGTCTTGTAAGGACTTACGTGCGTCTTTGTTAAGACTCGATGAAGTGTGTATTGTATGACTGTAAGTATGTCTTGTAAGACTGTACCCTGTGTCTTGAAAGACGGGAGTGTGTCTCGTAAAAGACTGTTAGTGTGTCTTGTAAGACTGTAGTGCGTCTTGTACAGGTTGCACGTGGTATTGTAGACTGTAGTGTGTATTGTAAAAACTGTTAGTGTGTCTTAGTAAGATGTAGTGTGCCTTGGTAGGCTGTAGTGTGTCTTGTAAGACTGTAGTGTGTATTGTAAGATGGAAGTGTGTCTTGTAAGACTGTAGTATGTCTTGTAAAGACTGTAGTGCATTTGTAAGAATGTAGTGTGTCCTTGTAGATGTAGTGTGTCTTGTAAGATGTAGTGTCGTCTATTTAACGGACTGTAGTGTTGCCTTGTATGGGCTCTAGTGTGTTAGTAAGACCGTAGTGTTTCTTGAAAGACGTAGTGCTGCTCTTACTATGGACTGGAGCATGTGTCTTGGAAGACTGTAGTGTGTATGTAGACTGTAGTGTGTATTTGTAAGATGTGTGTGTCTTGTAAGATGTAAGTGTGTACCTTGTAAGACTGTAGTGTGTCTTTGTAAGGCTGAAGTGTGTCTGTAAGACTTGTAGTATGTCTTGTATGGACTGTAGTGCGTCTTGTAAGACTGTAGTGTGTCTTGTAAGACTGTGTGTGTCTTGTAAGGACTGTAGTGTGTCTTGTAGGACTGTAGTGTGTCTTGTATGACTGTAGTGTGTCTATTAAGACTGTAGTGTAGCCTTGTAAGCTGTGTGTGTCTTATAAGACTGTAGTGTGTCTTTGTAAGACTGTAGTTGTGTCTTGTAAGGACTGTAGTGTGTCTTGTAAGACTGTAGTGTGTATGTACGACTGTTAGTGTGTATTGAAGCAGTAAGTGTGTACTTGCAAGACTGTTGTGTGTTCTTGTAAGAATGTAGACTGTGTCTTGTAAGACTGTAGTGTGTCTTGTAAGACTGTAGTGTGTCTTGTAAGACTGTAGTGTGTCTTGTAAGACTGTAGTGTGTCTTGTAAGTCTGTAGTGTGTCTTGTAAGACTGTAGTTGTTTTGCAGACTGTAGTGTGTATTGTAAGGGACTGTAGTGTGTCTTGTAAGACTGTAGTGTGTCTTGTAAGACTGTAGTGTTGTATTGTAAGACTGTAGTGTCTTGTATCGACTTTAGTGTGTTTATTAAGACTGTAAGTGCGTCTTGTAAGGCTGCAGTTGTATCTTGTAAGACTGTAGTGTGTCTTATAAGACTGTAGTGTGTCTTGTCAAGACTTACAGTGTGTCTTGTAAGACTGTACTGTGTCTTGTAAGTCTGTGGTTTGTCTTGTAAGCTGTAGTGTGTCATTGTAAGACTGTAGTGTGTCTTGTAAGACTGTCAAGGTCTTGTAAGAACAGTAGTGTGCCTTGTAAGATTTACAGTTTGTATTTGTAAGACTGTAGTGTCTTCTTGTAAGATAACAGTGTGTCTTGTAGAATGAGTGTGTTTGTAAGACTGCAGTCTGTGTCATGTAAGCTGAAGTGTGTTCTTGTATAGACTGTAGTGTGGTATTGTAAAGACCAGCTAGTGTGTCTTGGAAAGAAGGAATGTGTCTCGTAAGAGTTGTAGTGTGTCTTGTAAGACTTTAGTGCGTCTTGTAAGGGTTGCGTATGTCTTGTAAGACTGTAGTGCTGTCTTGTAAAATCTGTAGTGTGTCTATTAAGTCTGTCTGTGGCCTGTAAGGCTGTAGTGTGTCTTGTAAGACTGTAATGTGTCTTGTAAGATGAAGTGTGTCTGGTAAGATGTAAGTATGTCTTGTTAGGACTGTAGTGCATCTTGTAGACTGTAGGTTGTGTTTTGTAAGTACCTGTTTTGTGTCTTGTAAGACGGTTTAGGAGTCTTGTAAGACTGTAGTGTTAGTCTTGTAAGTAATGTAGTGTGTATTGAAAGACTGTAGTGTTGTTCTTGTAAGACTGTTGTGTGTTCTGTAATAAGACTGTAGTTGTTAGCAAGTCTAGTGTGTTTGTATGAATGTAGTGTGTCTTGTAAGACTTAGTGTGTCTTGAAAAGACAGGAGTGCTGTTCTCGTAAGAGTGTGTGTGTCCCTTGTAAGACTTTTAGGTGAGTCTTGTAAGGTCGGCTGTGTGTCTTGTAAGGACTGTAGTGGGTCTTTGTAAAAACTGGAGTTGTGTCTTTTGTGAATGTAGTGCGACTTGTAAGGCTGTAGTGTGTCTTGTAAAGGATGTAATGTGTTCTTGGGTAAGGATGATAATGTGTGTCTTGTAAGTCTGGTAGTATGTCTTGTAAGGACTGTAGTGCATCTTGTAAGTCTGAGTGTGTCTGGTAAGATTGTATTGTGTCTGTAAGTCTGTTGGGTGTTCTTGTAATGACTGTAGTTGTGTCTTGTAAGGACTGTAGTGTGGTCTTGCAAGATTGTAGTGTGTCTTGTAAGACTTGTAGTGTGTATTGTAAGACTGTTGTTGTTTTGCAAGAATCTAGTGTGGTCTTGTAAGACTGTAGTGTGTTTTGTAAGACTGTTGTGTGTCTTGTTAGACTGTAGTGTGTCTTGTAAGAACTGTAGTGTGTCTTGTAAGACTGTAAGGGTGTCTTGTAAGACTGTAGTGTGTCTTGTAGGTCTGTAGTGTGTTTGCAAGATTTGTTGTGTGTCTTTGTATGGATTGGTAGTGTGTGTATTGTAAGACTTGTTCTGGTGTGTCTGTAGACTTTAGTGGGTCATATTAAGGACTGTAGTGCGTCTTGTAAGTCATTGCAGTGTGTCTTGTAAGACTGTAGTGTGTCTTATAAGACTGTAGTGTGTATTGTAAGGGACTACAGTGTGTTCTTGTAAAGAGGTATACTTTGTTCTTGTAAGACTGTAGTGTCGTCTTGTAAGACTGTAGTGTGTCTTGTAAGGACTGTAGTGTGTCTTGTAAGACTGTAATGTGTCTTTGGAAACGACAGTAGTGTGCCTTGTAAGACGACCAGTTGGTCTTGTAAGGACTGTAGTGTGTCTTGGTAGAATACAGGTGTCTTGTACTACTGACGTGTGTCTTGTAAGACTGTAGTGTGTCTTGTAAGATGGAGTTGTGTCTTGCAAGGACTATAGTGTGGCCTTGTAAAACTATGGTGTGTCTTGTGTATGACAGTGGTTGTGTCTTGTAAGGACTGTAGTCTGTCTTGTATGGACTCTATTTGTCTTGTTAAGTACACTTAGTGTGTCTTTGTAGACTGGAATGTGTGTCTTGTAAGACTGTTAGTATGTTTTGTAAGTCTGTAGTGCATCTTAATAAGACTTGTAGTGTGTCTTGTAGACGTAGTGTGTCTTGTAAGACTGTAGTGTGTCTATTAAGGACTGTTAGTGTGCCTATGTAGGCTCTATGTGTCTTGTAGGACTGTGTGTTTCTTGAATAGACTGATAGTGTGTCTTCTAAGACGTGTAGTGTGGATTGTAAGATGTAGTGTGATTGTAAGACTGTAGTGTGTCTTGTAAGACTGTTAGTGTGTATTGTATGACTGTAGTGTGCCTTGTAAAGACTGTAGTGTGTCTTGTAAGGCTGAGTGTGTCTTGTAAGACTGTAGTATGTCTTGTAGGACTGTTGTGCGTTTGTACAGAATGTAGTGTTGTCTTGTAAGTACTGTAGTTGTGTCTTGTAAGACTGTAGTATGTCTTGTAAGATGTTAGTACTCGTGGTCTTGTAAGACTGTAGTGTGTGTGCTTATTAGACTGTAGTGTAACTTGTAAGGCTGTAGTGTGTCTTTTTAAGACTGTTGTGAGTCTTGTATGACTGTAGTGTGTCTTTGTAACTGTAGTGTGTCTTGTAAGACTGTAGTGTTGTCTTGTAAGATATGTAGTGTGTCTTGTAAGACAGTTTGTGTGTCTCTTTGCAACGTCTGTAGTGTGTCTAGTAAGAAAGTGTGTGTCTGGTATAAGACTGTAGTGTGTTCGTGTGTAAAGACTGTTGGTGTCTTGTAAGACTGTAGTGTGTCTTGTAAAACTGTAGTGTGTATATTATGTCTGTAGTGCGCCTCTGCTAAGGACGGTTGGGTGCTTGTAAGTAGGTATTGTGCTTGTAAGACTGTGTGTGTCTGGTTGAATGTAGTTTGTCGTGTTAAGTCTGTAGTGCTATCTGTAGTCTGGTGTGTGTCTTGTAACGACTGTATTGTGTCTGGTTAGTCTGTATGGGGGTCTTGTAAGTAATGGTTGTGTGTCGTGTATGGACTGTTGTGTGTCTTGCTGTATGTTGGTGTCTTGTAATCGGTAGTGTTTGTCTTGTCAGTAGGTAGTCTGTTTTGCTAGTCTATAGTTGTGTATGGGTGAATGTAGGGTGGAGTCGGGTAAGAGGGTGGGGGGCAGGGTTTGTATGGTGTGGGGAGTGGTTTGTAGGAGTGGGTGGGGGTTGTCCTGGTGGGGTGGAGAGGGGGGGGGCCCGAGCCCTCGGTAGACCAAGGGGGGGCGTGGAGGATCAGGGTGGAGCGGCGGGGGCGTGGTACCGGAAGCACAGGGGATCCTCCCAATGATCGGGGGTCCTGGGGCGGGAGGCAGAGGGTGCTGAGGGAAGCCCGGTGGGGCGGGGGGGGGGGGAAATTATGGGGGCAGCGAGGCGGGGGGGGCCGGCCGCCGCCTGGAGACGGGGACGGCTGGCGAGGGAGAGACCCGGAGAGGGGGGGGGCGGGGGTGGGCGGGCGCGGGGCGCTCCGGGGGCGGTGGGGGAGCTAAAGGGGGGGGAGGGAATCTCGCGGAGGGTCCGGACGGACCATGCGTCGACCCGATAGAGGCACTTGGAGGAGCGGGGGGTGCTGGGACGCAGGCACGGTCTGGGGGGCCGTGGCAACCAGGGGTAGGACCGGGGCGAAGGAAAGGTGGGGTGGAGACGGACGGGCCCGGGGGGAGGGAGGGGGTGGCCGGGAGGGAGTGGGGCAGCACCGTGGCTGGGTATCCGGGTCTGAGGGGGGGGGGGAGGCCAACGGTGGACGCACACGATGGAACCACGGGAAGGAGGGTGGGGTGCAGGAGTACCGCGCCGGGAAGGGCTAAGCCAGGGCGAGCGGGGCGAGGGGAAGAGGGGGGGACTAGCGGGGGACGAGAGTAAGAGGTCTCGGGGGTAGGGACGGTAGTGGGGGCGGCGATACTGGGAGAGGGGGGGTGGAGAACTGGGCAGCGGTGTGAGAGGGCGAGGGGACAGGGGGGGTGGAAGGGGGGCGGTGTGAGGCCGGGTGGGCGGGCAACCGCGCTAGGGAGCACGGTAGGAAGGCGGGGAGGCGGGGGTCGGGGGTTGGTGTTGGGCGGTGGGGTATATCAAGCTTTTATTTGTTTTTCATCAATTTTTTCCTCTCTTCCCTTTTTTAATTTCGTATCTACTTGTTTGGTTCATACAATCATTCTGTCCCTTTTCGTCAGGTCTCATCATGACACTGTGGATCTACTCTTAGAATGAAACCAGCCCTATAAATATTAAATAGACTTTCACTAAATGAAGCATCACAACATGGATACAGTGCAATATGCATTTAAAAGTATATTATCGTTTACAAATTAATAAGACTTGATTTTGACACTGATGAGAGACAATTGTTAATATTTATGTTATGACACTGATGGCCTGCCGCCAAGTAAAAAATAAACAAGTACTACATGCTTTATGTAAAGAATCAAGACCTAAATGTGGCGGTGTGATCGCAACACTCAGCTACACATAATGAGTATCTGTGGTTTGATCCCAGGCAAGGGTAGAATATGTTGTGGCAGGTTTCCTTACACTGCATGCGCTGATTCACTTAGTCGTCATAGGGGCATTCCTGAGTGTCAAGCTTAAAGCACCCCAAATGAAATAAGATAGAAAGTCCCAATGACACATGACTTAATTGGGGTTATCTTGGGTTGCTAACCCTCCGGGTAAAAATTGCCAAGCAAGAGAATTTTTATCTTTTCTCTTACCTCAAAGTATGGCAATGTGATGTCAGCAGTGCAAAACATCGGGACAGAAACCTGAAGCAGCACTCATACATCTTCTTCACATCCATTATAAAAATTATCCGTAAAAAAACCTAGGATAAGAGGGAGTTGCCATGTACACATCAAAGCTGTAAGTAATATATACTGCACTAAAGAGGAGTTCAGATAGGCAGATATCTCTCAACATTAACAGATGTGATGACCTGAGTGTATCACCCAAGTTAAAAGTCTTCATGAGTATAAATGAAGTGCATCTGGTACTTAAGACATTGATCTACTCTTTGACTGAATATTACAGTTAGACTTACTTGTCATTCTGTAAATTATTGCAGTTTTGCTATTAACAAGTAATTTTTTGTTTTTAGTATTAACACATCGGCCAGTTTGCCGTCGTGGAGGGTTATGGCTCTGAAAGAAAGAAAACTTTCATCATTCACTCCATCACTGTCTTGGCCAGAGGTGTGCTTGCACTACAGTATTATAACGGCAACTTTAAACACCCCTCCTTCAGAGGTGCAGGAGTGTGTCTCAGTTAGAGTGTAGTGTGTCTTGTAAGACTTTAGTGCGTCTTGTATGGTTCCAGTTTGTATTTGTAAAGACTGTAGTCGTGTTCTTGGTAAAAACTGTAGTGTGTCTATTAAGAATGTAGTTGCGCTTGTAAGGCTAATGTAGTGTGTCTTGTAAGACTGTAATGTGTCTTTGTACAGACTGAAGTGTGACTGGTAAGACCTGTTAGTATGTCTTGCAAGGACTGTTTAGTGCATCTAGTAAGACTGTGTGTGTCTAGATAATAGACGTATTGTGTCTTGTTAAGACTGTAGTGTTGTCTTGTAAGACTGTAGTGTGTATTGTAACGGACTGGTAGTGTGTCTAGCAAGACTGTAGTGTTGTCTTGTAAGACTGTAGTGAGTCTTGTAAGACTGTAGTCTGTTTTTGCAAGACTCTAGTGTGTCTTGTAAGACTGTTCGTGTGTCTTGCGTTAGACTGTAGTGTGTCTGGTAAGACTGTAGTGTGGTCTTGTAAGACTGTAGTGTGTCTCCCATTGTAAGACTGTAGTGTGTCTTGTAAGGACTGTAGTGTGTCTTGTAGTACTGTAGTGTGTCTTGCAAGGATTGTAGTGTGTCTTGATAGACTGTTGTGTGTCTTGTAAGACCTTTAGTGTGTCTATTAAGACTTTAGTGCGTCTTGTAAGTTGCAGTGTAGTTTGTAAGGACTGGTAGTGTGTCTTGTAAGAATGTAGTGTGTCTTGGTAAGACTACAGTGTGTCTTGTAAGACGGTATACTGTGTCTTGTTAGACTGTAGTGTGTCTTGTATGTTGTAGTGAGTCCTTGTTAGACTGTTAGTGTGTTCTTGTAAGACTGTCATGTGTCTTGGACGACAGTAGAGTGTGCCTTGTTAAGGGACTACAGTGTGTCTTGTAAGATGTGTGTGTTTGTAAGACTACCAGCTGTTGTGTCTTGTAAGATGAGTTGTGTTTGATATGAACTGTTTAGTGTGTATTGTTAAGACTGTTGTGTTTCTTGCAAGACTATAGTGTGTCTGTAAAATTATAGTGTTGTATTGTAAGACAAGTAGTGTGTCTTGTAAGACTGTTAGTCTGTATTTGTAAGACTGTTTGTTTGTCTTGAAGACTATAGATGTGTCTTGTAAGGCTGAAGTATGTGTTGTCTTGTAGACTGTAGTGTGCCGTGTACAGACTGTAGTGTGTCTTTGTATGACTGAATGTGTTGTTAACTTGTAGGGGGACCTGTAGTGTGTCTTATATTAAGTCTGTAGTGGTGCCTTGTAAGACGGTAGCTGTGTTTGTAAGACTTAGTGTGTCTATTAGATGTTGTGCGTTTGTAAGGGCTTGCAGTGTGGCTTGTCAATGACTGTAGTTTGTGTTTATAAGACTGTAGTGTAAAGTCTTGTAAGACTACAGGGGTTGTGTCTTGTAAGACTGTAGGTTATCTTGTAAGACTGTAAGTGTGTCTTGTATGTCTGTAGTGTGTCTTGTAAGATTGTAGTGTTGTCTTTGTAAGACTGTCATGAGTCTTGTAAGACTGTTGTGTGTCTTGTGAGTTTGTTGTGTGTCTCTGTAAGACTGTCATGAGTTTTGTAAAGACAGTAGTGTGCCATTGTAAGGACTACAGTGTGTCTCTTGTAAGGGACTGTAGTGAGTCTTGTAAGACTACAGTGTGTCTTGTAAGACTGAAGTGTGTCTTGTAAAGACTGTAGTTGTCTTGTAAGGACAGTAGTTGTGTCTTGTAAGACTGTAGTGTGTATTGTAAGACTGTAGTGTGTTCTTGTAAGGAATACAGTGTGTCTTTAGGACAGTAGTGTGTCTTGTAAGACTGCTAGTGTGATTGTAAGACTGTAGGTTGTCTTCTAAGACTGAAAGTGTGTCTTGTATGACAGTAGTTTTGTATTGTAAGACTGTAGTGCGTCTTGTAAGACTTGTAGATAGTGTGTTTGTAAAGACAGTAGTGTGTCTTGTTAAACTGTGTGTGTATTGTAAGGACTGTAGTGTGTTTTGTAAAAACTGTATTCGTGTGTCTATGAAGACTGTAGTGTGCCTTGTAAGGCTGTAGTGTGTCTTGTAAATGACTGTGTAGTTTGTCTTGTTAAGACTGTAGTGTGTCTTGTAAGACTGTAGGTGTCTTGTAGACTGTAGGGTGTCTGTAAGACTGTAGTGTGTCTTGTAAGACTGTAGTGGTCTTGTAAGACTATAGGGTTGGGTCCATTAAGTCTGTAATGTGTTCTTGCATGGAAGGTAGTAGGTCTTGCAAGACTGTAGTGTGTCTTGTTAAGACTGTGTGTGTCTTCTAAGATCTGTAGTGTGTCTGGTAAGACTGTAGTGTGTTATTGTAAGACTGTCAGTATGTCTTGTAAGGACTATAGTGTGTCCAATTAGTCGGTAATGTGCCTTTCAAGACTGTAGTTATGTCTTGCAGACTGTAGTGTGGTCTTGTAAGGGACTGTAGTGTGATCTCGTAAGAACTGTAGTGTGTCTTGTAAGACTGTAGTGTGTTTGTATGGTATGTGTGAGTGTGTCGTGTATGGGACTGTAGTGTGCCTTGTAAGATGTAGTGTGTTTTGTGTAAAACCTGTAGTGTGTCTATTAAGGACTGTAGTGGGCATTGTAAGGGCTGTAGTGTTTCTTGTAGACTGTAGTGTGTCTTGTAAGACTGTTAGTGTGTCTTCTAAGACTGAAGTGGTGTTCTTGTTAAGACTGTGTGTCTTGTAAGACTGTAGTGCACCATTGTAAGACTGTTGTGTGCCTTGTTAAGACTGCAGTGTGTCTTGTAAGACTGTGGTGTGTTCTTGTTAGACTGTAGTGTGTCTTGTAAGGGCTGTAGTGTGCCGTGTAAGAATGTTCTGTGTCTTGTAAGATGTCTGTAGTGTTGTCTTGTAAGACTGTGTGTGTATTGCAAGCCGTAGTGTGTCTTGTAAGGTCTGTAGTGTGTCTTGTAAGACAGAATGTGTGTCTGTAAGACTATTGTTATGATTTGTTAAGACTGTAGTGAGTTCATTGTAAGACTGAGTGTGTCTTGTTTGTATACAGTGTGTTCTTGTCTAGACTGAAGTCGTGTTCATTTTAAGACTGTAGTATGTCTTGTAAGACTGTAGTGTGTATTGAAAGACGGGAGTGTGTCTCGTAAGACTGTAGTGTGTCTTGTTGGACTGTAGTGCGTCTGTATGGTTGCAGGTGTGTCTTAGTAAAGTCTAGTAATGTTGTATTGTAAAACCTGTAGTGTGTCTATTTATTACTGTTAGTGTGCCTTGTAAGGATGTAGTGTGTCTTGTAAGACTGTAGTGTGTCTTGTATGACTGAAGTGTGTCTTGTAAACTGTTTGTATGTCTTGTAGACTGTAGGTTCTTGTAAGACTGTTAATGTGTATGTTAAAACTGAGTGTGTCTATTAAGGACTGTAGTGTTGCCTTGTAAGGCTGTAGTGTGTCTTGTAAGGGAAGTTGTGTGTCTTGTAAGAATGATAAGTGTGTATTGTAAGACTGTTAGTGCTGTACTTGTAAGACTGACGTGTGTCTTGTAAGACTGTAGTCGTGTCTATTTTAGGAATGAGTAGTGTGCCTTGTAAGGGCTCTAATGTGTCTTTAAGGACGGTAGTGTTTCTGAAAGATTGTTAGTGTGTTTGTAAGACTGTAGTGTGTCTGTAAGACTGTATGTGTCTTGTAAGACTGTAGGGTCGTCTTGTAAGAATGTAGTGTGTCTTGTAAGACTGTAGTGTGCCTGGTATGTAAGACTGTAGTGGTGTCTTGCTAAGGGCTGTGAGGTGTGTCTAGTAAGAAGTAGTTTGTCTTGTTAAGACTGTAGTGCGTCTTTGTATGACTGTTTGTTTGTATTGTAAGACTGTAGTGTGTCTTGTAGGACTGTAGTGTGTCTTCGTAAGCACTGTAGTGTGTCTTGTTAAAAGGGGGGGGGGTGGGGACTGAGTGTGTCTTATTAAGACTTGTAGTGTGCATTGTAAGGATGGTAGTGTGTCTTATAAGACATGTATGTGTTGTCTTGTAGACCTGTTGTGTGTCTTGTAAGACCTGTAGTGGGTCTGTTTGGACTGTTCGTGTGTCTTGTAGACTGAAGTGTGTTCTTGTAAGACATGTACAGTGTGATTGTAAGACTGAAGTTTGTCTTGTAAGACTGTAGTGTGTCTTGTAAGACTGTTGTGTGTCTTGAAAAGACAGGCAGTGTGTCTCGTAAGATGAGTGTAGTGTGTCTTGTAAGACTTTAGTGCGTCTTGTATAGGTTGCAGTGTGTCTTGTAAGGAATGTGTGTGTCTTGGTAAAACTGTAGTGTGTCTATTAAGACTGTTAGTAGTGCGCCTTGTATAGGCTTGTAGTGTGTCTTGTAGACTGTAATGTGTCTTGTAAGGGACTGAAGTGTGTCTTGTAAGACTGTAGTATGTCTTGTAAGACTGTAGTGCATCTTGTAAGAATGTCGTGTGTCTTTGTAAAGACTGTATGTGTCTTGTAAGACTGTAGTGTGTCTTTTTGATGACTGTAGTGTGTCTTGTAAGAACTGTAGTGTGTCTTGCATAAGACTGTAGTGTGTCTTGTAAGGACGGTGTGTTGGGTCTTTGTAGAACTGTAAGTCTGTTTTGGCAAGTCTCTAGTGTGTCTTGTAAGACTGTAGTGTTGTCTTGTAGACTGTTAGTGTGTCTTGTAAGACTGTTAGTGTGTCTTGTAAGACTGTAGTTGTGTTCGTGTGACTGTAGTGTGTCTTGTAAGACTGTAGTTGTGTCTTGTAAGGACTGTAGTGTGTCTTGCAAAGATAGTAGTAGTGTGTCTTGTATGATTGTAGTGTCGTATTGTAAGACTGTAGTGTGTCTGAGTAAGACTTTAGTGTGTCTATTAGAATGTAGTGGTCGTGTAAGTCTGACAGTGCGTATTGTAAGACTGTAGTGTGTCTTATAAAGTCTGTAGTGTGTCTTGTAAGTCTACTGTGTGTCTTGTAAGACTGTACTTTGTCTTGTAAGACTGTAGGGTGTCTTGTAAGACTGTTGTGTGTCTTGTAAGACTGTAGTGTTGTCTTGTAAGACTGTCATGTTGTTTGGAAGACAGTTAGTGTGCCTTGTAAAGAACCTACAGTGTGTCTTGTAAGATCTGTAGTGTGTCTTGTAAGACTACACGTGTGTCTTGTAAGACTGATGTGGTCTTGTTAAGACTGTAGTTGTGTCTTGTATGACCTGTTTGTGTGTATTGCAAGACTATAGTGTGTCTTGTAAGACTGTAGTCTGTATGTAAGGACTTTAGTTTGTCTTGTAAGTAATATAGTGTGTATTGTAAGAAAGTAGTGTGTCATGGTAAGAATGTAGTGTGCCTTGTAAGAAACCTGTAGTGTGTCTTGCTAAGACTTGAAGTGTGTCTTGTAGGGACTGTTGTGTCGTAATTAGTCTGTAGTGTTCCGCTTGTAAGACCAAGTAGTGTGTCTTTGTTAAGGACTTTAGTGTGTCTCTTAAGGCTGTTAGTGGTCTTGTTAGGCTGCAGTGTGTCTTGTAAGACTGTAGTGTGTTCTTATAAGACAGTAGTTGTCTTGTTAGGACTACCAGTGTGTCTTGTAAGACTGTTGTTTATCTTGTAAGACTGAAGAGTTGTCTTGAAGACTGCTTAGTGTGTTCTTGTTTTGATAGTAGTGTGTCTTGTAAGACTGTCTTGATGTATTGTATAAGGACAGTAGTGTGCCTTGTAAGACTACAGTGTGTCTTGTAAGACTGTAGTGCAGTCTTGTTAAGGACTACAGTGTGTCTTGTAAAGCTTGAAGGTGTTTGTATAGACTGTAGTTTGGTATTGTAAGACCGTAGTGTGTTTTGTAAGACTGTTGTGTGCTTTTGTAAGACTGTAGTGTGTCTTGTAAGACTACAGTGTGTCTTGTATGTCAGTAGTGTGTCTTGTAGGACTGTAGTGTGCCTTGTAAGACTGTATGTAGTGTGGTCTTCTAAGACTGAAGTGTGTCTTGTAAGACTGTAGTTTGTCTTGTAAGACTTTAGTGCGATGTAAGGGAATGTAGTGTGTCTTGTAAGACAGTAGACAAAATGTGTCTTGTAAAAAAACTTAGTCGTTTGTCTTGTATAGACTTAGTGTGTCTTGTTAAACTGTACGTTAGTGTGTCTATGAAGACTGTCTAGTGTGCCTTGTAAGGCTGTAGTGTGTCTTGTAAGACTGTTGTTTGTCTTGTAAGGGTTGGACTGTAGTGTGTCTTGTAAGACTCAGTAGTTAGTGTGTCTTGTAAGACTGTAGTGTGTCTTGTAAGACTGTTAGTGTGTCTTGTAAGACTGTAGTGTGTCTGTAAGACTTTAGGGTGTCCATTAAGCGTCTTTAATGTGTCTTGCAAGACTTGTTGTATGTCTTGCAGAATGTAGTGTGTCTTGAAAGACTGTAGTGTGTCTTTGTCCAGATTGTTAGTGTGTCTTGTATGGACTGTAGTGTGCTTGTAAGACTGAAGTATGTCTTGTAAGACTTATAGATGTGTATTAAGTCTGTAATGTGACTTACAAAGACTGTGTAGTGTGTTCTTGACAAGTACTGTGTGTGATTGTAAGACTGTAGTGTGTCTCGTTAAGACTGTTTGTGTCTTGTTAGACTGTAGTGTGTTCTTGTAAGGGACTGTTAGGGGTGTTTGTAAGACTGAACAGTGTGCTTGTATGTATGAATGTAGTGTGTTTTGATAAAAACTGTTAGATGTGTCTATTAAGCTATAGTTGTGCCTTGTAAGGCTGTAGTGTTTCTTGTAAGGACTGTAGGTGTCTTGGTAAGTGATGTAGTGTTGTCTATTAAGGACTGTTGTGTGCCTTGTAAGGCTGTAGAGTGTCTTATAAGACTGTTGTGTGTCTTGTAAGATCTGTAGTGTGTCTTGTTAGACCTGTAGTGTGTCTTGTAAGACTGTAGTGTGTCTTGTAAGACTGAAGTGTTGTGTCTTTGTATGACTGCTGTGTGTCTTGTAGACTGACAGTTGTGTATTGTAAACTGTAGTGTGTCTTGTAAGACTTAGTGGTGACTTGAAAGACAGGAGTGTGGGTCTCGTAGAGTGTAGTGTGTCTTGGTAAGACTTTAGTGAGCGTCTTGTAAGGTTGCAGTGTGTATTGTAAGACTGTTGTGTGTCTTGTAAAACTGTAGTGTGGTTCTATTTAAGACTGTAGTGCGCCATTGTAGGTGTGTGTGTCTTGTCAGACTGTGAATGTGTACTTGAATAAGAATTAAGTGTGTCTTGTAATGACTGTAGTATGTCTTGTTAAGAATGTTTTGGGCATACTTGTATGACTGTTAGTGTGTCTTGTAAGACTGTTTGTGTCTTGTATGACTTGTAGTGGTGTGTGTAAGACTGTGTGTGTCTTGTAAGACTGTTAGTGTGTCTTGCCAAGACTGTAGTGTGTCTTGTAAAGAATGTAGTGCTGTCATTGTATAGAATGTAGTCTGGTTTTGCAAGACTCTAGTGTGTATCTGTAAGGCTGTAGTGTGTATTGTAAAGACTGTAGTGTGTCTTGTAAGGACTGTAGTGTGTTCTTGTAAGACATGTAGTGTGTCTTGTATGACTGTAGTGTGTATTGTAAGACTGTAGTGTGTCTTGTAAGGACTGTGTGTGTTTGCAAGATCTGTAGTTGTGTCTTGTAAGATTGTTAGTGGTGTCTTGTTAAGACTCGTAGTGTGTTTTGTAAAGACTTTAGTGTGTCTATTACAGGACTGTAGTGCGTCTTGTTAGCTGCGTTTGTGTTCTTGTAAGGACTTCTGCTGTGTCTTGTAAGACCTGTACTTTTGGTCTTGTTAAGACTGTAGTGTGTCTTGTAAGACTGTAGTGTTGTCTTGTAAGACTGTAGTGTGGCTTGTAAGACTGTATTCATGTGTCCTTGGAATACAGTAGTGTGCATTAGTAAGGTACTTACTGTGTGGTCTTGTAAGACTGTATCGGTCTTGGTGTGTTCTTGTAAGACTTACCAGTGGTCTTGTAAGACTGAAGAGTTGTCATTGTTTGACTGTTAGTGTGTCTTGTTAAGTCTGTTAGTGTGTATTGCAAGACTATAGTGTGTCTTGTAAGACTGTTGGTCTGTCTTGTAAGGACTATAGTTGGTCTTGTAAGACTATAGTGTGTCTTGTAAGACAGTTAGTGTTGTCTTGTAAGAATTGTAGTGTGCCTTGTAAGACTGTTGTGTGTATTGTTAAGACTGAAGAGTGTCTTTGTAGGACTGTAGTGTGGTCTATTAAGACTGTAGTGTTCCTTGTAGTACAGTAGTGTGTATTCGTAAGACTTTAGTGTGTATGTTATGACGGTAGTGCGTCTTGTAAGGCTGCAGTGTGTCTTGTGTAAGACTGGAGTGTGTCTTATAGACTGTAGTGTGTCTTGTAAGACTACAGTGTGTTCTATTTTGTAAAGACTGTAGTTTTATCATGTAAGGACTGAAGTGTGTCTTGTAAGACTGTTAGTGTGTCTTTGTAAGATTGTAGTGGGTCGTGTAAGACGGTCATGTGTCTGTAAGACAGTAGTGTGCCTTGTAAGACTACAGTGTGTCGTGTTAACTGTAGTGAGTCTTGTAAGAATACAGTGTGTCTTGTAAGACTGAAGTGTGTATTGTAAGTCTGGTGAGTGTGTCTTGTAAGACAGTAGTGTGTTTTGTAAGACTGGAGTGTGTCTTATAAATGTCTGTAGTGTGTCTTGTAAGACGACAGTGTGTCTGGTACGACCAGTAGTGTGTCTTGTAAGAACTGTTAGTGGTGCCTTGTAAGGACTGTAGTGTTCTTCTAAGACTGAGTGTGTCTTGTAAGACTCTGTAGTTTGTTCTGTAAGCAATGTAGTGGTTCTTGTTAAGACTGTATGTGTCCTTGTAAGACAGTAGTGTGTCTTGTAAAACCTGTAGTGTGTCTTGAGGGACTGTAGTGTGTCTGGTAAAAAAACTGTAGTGTGGTCTATGAAGACTGTAGTGTGACTTGTTAAGGCTTGTAGTGTGTCTGGTTTTTAGTCTGTGAGTTTGGTCTTGTAAGACTGTTGTGATGTCTTGTTAGACTGTAGTGTGTTTGTAAGACTGTAAGTGTGTCTTGTAAGTCTGTAGTTGTGTCTTGTATGACTGTAGCTGTGTCATTGTAAGACTATAGGGGTGTAAATTTATGTCTTGTAATGTGTATTGCTGACTGTAGTATGTCTTGCAAGAATGTAGTGTGTCTTGAAGACTTGTAGTGTGTCTTGTAGATGGTAGTGTGTTTGTAAGACTGTAGTGTGTCTTGTAGACCTTTAGTATGGATTGTAAGACTATTGTGTGTCACATTTAAGTCTGTAATGTGCCTTCAAGACTGTAGGCTGTGTCTTGCAAGACTGTAGTGTGTCTTGATAAGACTGATTAGTGTGTCTGTTAAGACTGTATTGTGTCTTGTAAGACTGTAGTGTGTCTAGTAAGACTGTTAGTGTGTCTTGTAAGAATGAAGTGTAGCCCTTGTATGATTGTAGTGTGTTTTGTAAAAAAATCTGTAGAGTGTCTATTATGACTGTAGTGTGCCTTGTAAGTGTAGTGGTTTCTGTAAGGGAATGTAGTTGGTGTCTTGTAAGACTGTAGTGTGCTTCTAAGACTGAAGTGTGTCTTGTAAGTCTTGAGTATGTCTTGTAAGACTGTAGTGCGTCTTGTATAGGACTGTAGTGTGCCTTGTAAGTCTGCAGTGTGTCTTGCTAAGGACTGTAGTGTGTCTTGGTTATGACTGTAGTGTGTCTTGTATGACTGTAGTGTGCCTTGGAAGAATGTAGTGTGTTTGTAAGGACTGTAGTGTGTATTGTAAGATGTAGTGTGTCTTGTAAGACTGTAGTGTGTCTTGTAAGAAGTGTAGTGTGTATTGCAAGACTGAAGCTGGTTGTAAGAATGTAGTGTGTCTTGGTAAGACGAAGTGTTGTCTTGTAAGACTGTTGTATGTCTTGTAAGACTTTAGTGCGTCTTGTAAGATCTGTTAGTGTGTCTTGTAAGGACTTACGTGCGTCTTTGTTAAGACTCGATGAAGTGTGTATTGTATGACTGTAAGTATGTCTTGTAAGACTGTACCCTGTGTCTTGAAAGACGGGAGTGTGTCTCGTAAAAGACTGTTAGTGTGTCTTGTAAGACTGTAGTGCGTCTTGTACAGGTTGCACGTGGTATTGTAGACTGTAGTGTGTATTGTAAAAACTGTTAGTGTGTCTTAGTAAGATGTAGTGTGCCTTGGTAGGCTGTAGTGTGTCTTGTAAGACTGTAGTGTGTATTGTAAGATGGAAGTGTGTCTTGTAAGACTGTAGTATGTCTTGTAAAGACTGTAGTGCATTTGTAAGAATGTAGTGTGTCCTTGTAGATGTAGTGTGTCTTGTAAGATGTAGTGTCGTCTATTTAACGGACTGTAGTGTTGCCTTGTATGGGCTCTAGTGTGTTAGTAAGACCGTAGTGTTTCTTGAAAGACGTAGTGCTGCTCTTACTATGGACTGGAGCATGTGTCTTGGAAGACTGTAGTGTGTATGTAGACTGTAGTGTGTATTTGTAAGATGTGTGTGTCTTGTAAGATGTAAGTGTGTACCTTGTAAGACTGTAGTGTGTCTTTGTAAGGCTGAAGTGTGTCTGTAAGACTTGTAGTATGTCTTGTATGGACTGTAGTGCGTCTTGTAAGACTGTAGTGTGTCTTGTAAGACTGTGTGTGTCTTGTAAGGACTGTAGTGTGTCTTGTAGGACTGTAGTGTGTCTTGTATGACTGTAGTGTGTCTATTAAGACTGTAGTGTAGCCTTGTAAGCTGTGTGTGTCTTATAAGACTGTAGTGTGTCTTTGTAAGACTGTAGTTGTGTCTTGTAAGGACTGTAGTGTGTCTTGTAAGACTGTAGTGTGTATGTACGACTGTTAGTGTGTATTGAAGCAGTAAGTGTGTACTTGCAAGACTGTTGTGTGTTCTTGTAAGAATGTAGACTGTGTCTTGTAAGACTGTAGTGTGTCTTGTAAGACTGTAGTGTGTCTTGTAAGACTGTAGTGTGTCTTGTAAGACTGTAGTGTGTCTTGTAAGTCTGTAGTGTGTCTTGTAAGACTGTAGTTGTTTTGCAGACTGTAGTGTGTATTGTAAGGGACTGTAGTGTGTCTTGTAAGACTGTAGTGTGTCTTGTAAGACTGTAGTGTTGTATTGTAAGACTGTAGTGTCTTGTATCGACTTTAGTGTGTTTATTAAGACTGTAAGTGCGTCTTGTAAGGCTGCAGTTGTATCTTGTAAGACTGTAGTGTGTCTTATAAGACTGTAGTGTGTCTTGTCAAGACTTACAGTGTGTCTTGTAAGACTGTACTGTGTCTTGTAAGTCTGTGGTTTGTCTTGTAAGCTGTAGTGTGTCATTGTAAGACTGTAGTGTGTCTTGTAAGACTGTCAAGGTCTTGTAAGAACAGTAGTGTGCCTTGTAAGATTTACAGTTTGTATTTGTAAGACTGTAGTGTCTTCTTGTAAGATAACAGTGTGTCTTGTAGAATGAGTGTGTTTGTAAGACTGCAGTCTGTGTCATGTAAGCTGAAGTGTGTTCTTGTATAGACTGTAGTGTGGTATTGTAAAGACCAGCTAGTGTGTCTTGGAAAGAAGGATAAATAAAAACCCTGGATTTCTAAAGGGGCATGGACAAAAAAACCCTTTAAATTTTTGACAGCCGGGGTGGTGTATTTGGGGTGGCAGGGCCAGCAGCCCCCGGGTTTTGCTCCTTTTAAGGAGGCGGCACAGACCGGGCCCGGGGGGGCCCTTGACCCCCGGAATTCTCCAGAAATCCGGGGTAAAATATTTTTTGGGGGTGGACCGTTTGCCATGAAGGCCTCTCGATCCCAAAAATTTCACTGGGGGTATATAAACTTAGACCCGCGTGAAAAAAAATTTTTTTTTCCTTTTTAAAAAGCCTTACCTAATTTAACCCAAAAATAAAACCAAGAAGGGGAAAAAGGAAAACGGGTTATTCCTGAGTTTTTAGCAAATTTTTGTACCCCCAATTTTTTGGGTAAGGAAATTTCTCACCTCTTGGTTTTAAAACATAAAAACCCCTGAAAGAAAAAACCTTTTAAAAAAAACCCACTCCAACCAATTCACTCCCCCTCTCTTTTTTTTCCCTTTTATTTTCTTATTTGTTTTTTTTTAAAACCTTAAAAAAAAAAAAAATTTTAAAAAAAATTTTTTTTTTTTTAAAATCAAAAACTTTTTCGCTCTTTTTCTTGGGTTTTTTTTTTTTTTTTACTTTTCCCACTTTTTGGGTTCCCTCACCTTTTTCCCCTATTCAAAAAATAGGGACACCCAAAAAGGGAAGACCAAAAATAAAAAAAGAAAAATGAATATGTATTGGATTAAGGGGAATGTGATTTTTTTATTGGGGTAAAAAAGGGAAAAAATAATTGTTTGGGAAAAAAGGGGTGGTAATTTTTTAGTTAAAAAAATTTTAAGGATAAAATATAAAAAAGGGTTCAGAATTTTTCCAATAATTTACTTATGTATATTGTTATAACATTTTTTTCCCCCAAGGTTATTATCCTTAAAGGGTCAATTTAAAAAGGGGTAACCAATAGCATTTAACCCCTCCAAAAACCCAAATATAACAATAAAATTTTATTTATTAATCTCCATAAAAACCTAATTTAACCCCTCCTTTTACAAAAAAACCACCAAAATTCGTTATTTAAAAAATTTCTTTGAAACCCTTTTACCTTTTTCAATTAAACTAAATTTAAAAATACTGATGTAATAAAAACCTTTTTTAAAAATAATTCTTCTCTTTTTTTTAAAATTTTAATCTCTTCCTTTTTCTCCCCGTCCTCTTCTTCTTTTTAAAAATTTTTTCCCCCTTTCTTCTCTCTTTTTAAAAAACAACAACAACATTTTTTTACTTAATTTTGTAAAGGTAAGACAAACACCACCGACAAATCCCCAACCTACTGACCGAACGTGACGAAAGTATGGAAAAAAAAGTAACCTTGGTAAGTTAGTTTTTAAGGAACACTTATCTGCCTTCATTACTGATATTCACTATATGACTTGAAAAGTAAATACATTTAAACAAAAACATTGTCGAAGGGGTTCTTCCAACGCAATATCTCGCGTCTCCATCGGGTTTTTACGAAACGTGTGAAAAAAAACAGGTAGGGATTTGCCCAAGTTATTTTATTAGTTATTGAAGGATAAAGATTGCCATGAAAGATTGTTAAATTATAATCACTGGGGAGCGCTAAACCGCACGTGAGAAGAACAATAAAAGCCCATGTTAAAAAAATTTTAAAACTCACAGGTGCTGTGGAATAAGGGCGGTGACGGGTCTTGCCTAATTTAAGATGGTAATGACGACTAGAACACTTGCAGCCATCACGCGGGGTAATGTCCCCCCCAAGGGTTGATTCACAACCGACCACAGGTTATTTCAAAAAGTGGTTTAAACACGAAAAACGTTGCAACTTTATTCCGAAACGTTTCGCCTACAAAGTAGGCTTTTCTTCAGTCGGTACAAAAGGGGGCAGGAACATGAGATGTGAAGACGATGTAATTCCATCACCCCTTAAACGTAAATTTGAGGTTTGTCACCCCTCAGCCTGGAAAATTCGTTCCATAGTTCTTGACAGGAACTGAACTTCTCCAGGCTGAGGGACTGAAAACCTCAAATTCTACGACTTTAAAGGGGTGAGGGACTATTACATCGCTTCACACTCTACTGTTCCCTGCCACTTTCTGTCTCGACTGAAGAAGCCTACTTTTTGGCAAAACTTTTCGGTTTTTTGCCAAACTGTTGCTTACGTGTCAAAATCCCCAAACCTGTGGGAAATTGTATACCATTTTGATGTTCATTTTTCTTAAGTGCCTTTTTGGGGGGCCATGAGGGTGAACTCACTCTCTGTTAACACACCCCCTGCATGGCTAATTTTACAACCCCTATCATTCATTTAATTTACGTAACACCATTAAAATTTTACAACCAGATTGCATTTCATTCCTTCCTTTTCTTCTTTTTTTATCATTTTTAAAAAAAAATGTATTCTCTTTTGCTTATTTTCCCTTGCCTAAAACAATATCAAATAATCTGCGCACAGTATCAGTACATAATAAAAACCCGAGGGGTTTAACTTTTGCATGCTATTTTTGCTTAAAACCCCTTTTTATATTAAGAGTTTTTTTTTAAATTGGTGTGTAAACACAAAGGCAGAAGCACCTTAAAATTAAAAACCTTCATGGGGGCGAAAAGACTTTCACTTAACAAATTTAAATGAGATTCTTATTATGTGCAATAATCGCTTTGTTCATCCCAGGGGAACACCCACGGAATTTTTTTAACAAAATTTTAAAAACCCTATTTAAAATTAAATTTAAAAAAAACGCATTAGACATCCTTGCCAAAAAAATTTTTTTAAAGGACGGCAACAAACATAAACGTTAAAAGCAAATTTTTTTGAGCAACCCCTACAAGAAAAAGGTAACCAACAAACTTAAGGAAAAAGTGGGTTAAATCACTAGGCAACCTAAGTACTATCCGACCAAGGGCACCAATAAACTTCCGTCCTAATCAAGTGACCAACATGGAACAACTGGGGTACTATCCGAAAAAGACGCCCAATGAAATACAGAAAAATTTAATCCTTGACCCAAGTAACTAATCGAGAAAATGTACTGACTCCACTAAAGTTGCGCCCCAAACCATTAAAAGGAACTACTTAGAAAAAAAACCTATAAACACACAAGGGAAAAAACACAGAGGAGCATACAATACAAACGGGGTACCTTTAGAGCGCAACTTACTAAAGTTAAAGTGGTAAATTTCAGGCGGCGACGCCCTTTGTGGCCGCCAAAGTCCCTCAAATACAAATGTTACACGGGATATGACGCCGCCTTTCTCCCCACCACCGCGTTTTTTTACCTTGACAGCTGACCACAAGTAACAAATTCATATTTTAAACGCAAAAACCCTGTATTCAAAATCCTTTCATCACCCCGAAAATAGACTTGGATGGGGCATCGGCGTCAACATCAGTCGCGGACGTGTAATGCAAGAAATTTTTTATTCACGTAACAACACAGCTTTAACACTAAAACTTTAAAAAAACGCACTTGAGTGCCATTTTTTTTAAACCAAAAAATTGATTGCAGCCCAATCAGAAACATTCACCCTCTCTTCCACCTCATTACAAAAAGTAAACAAACAAAGCCCTAAAATCACCCCCCTCTTCATTTTTCTGAACTACCTTTCCGTTACTTTTCAATTTTACAAAAAATTTGACAGCTCTTGCTGAAAAGCACGCATTTTCACCAACGATAATACCCCCAAAATGTAAAATACGAAAAAATCAAATAAAATATAACGTCTTTAAATCTCACCTACTCTGCACACCAATTTTGTAGCCAAATATGCGAAGATTAAGTTTCAATCTAATTACCTTAGTGATTACTTGGAGGGGAGGGAAAACAAAAAGAAAAACTTTCCGGGAATTTAACCACAGATATCAAACTACGAATATTTTAAAAAGGGGAGAGGGAAATTCTTTGGCGGATGTAACACATACAGCAACAGAATTTTTTTTTTAACTAAACAACTATAAAGTATCTATCGAAAGAAAAAAAAAATGGGGTAATTTCCTGGGGTATCGAAGGGGTTTTAAGCTGACCTCCTGAACGCCAGACCACGAGAGCGATGAGTGCTGGGAAGCAGGGCCCTAGTCCAGGAGCCGGCCGCCCTAACACCTCTCTCGCCACTCAGAGCTCTCAGCGCCTATGGGCCCACAACACATATTAAGGGAATATTGCGAAAGGATCTCGAAAAATACAGCAGCAGTTTCTTGGTCGAATAATTTAAAAATCAAGAAATGAAATTTAAACCTTTTTATATTATTCACTGTAATACCTAAAATTTTTTTAATTACAGAAATAAAAGCAAAAATCTAAATAATGAGCATTAATAAAATCAATGAACATCTCACCTTTTTATAGACCCGCCGCCCTTTGAGGGTAGGACGTGGCGGACTCGACCTTCCCCACCCAAAGAACCACCCCCCTTGGACCTGCCTGCGGACAGTATTTTCGCAGTTAGAGGCATGGGCGCTAAAGACTTCCCGCACTCACACTTACAAAAATCTACTACATTTTACGTGGCATTGTAACATTAAAAAAATGCACAATACCACACAAAAAAATTTACAACAAGGGTCAAAGTACAAAGTCGCATTTTTATACAGCCCATTCAACCACTTGACATACAAATTTAGACGGGACACATCTACCATTAACTTACATGACCCACACACCAAAACTGTATATGGCACCCAAACAATCCGCCACGGTCTCGTCTTTTTTTTTATAAAATCACTTTTTAAATAAAAACATAATGGATAAAACTTAAAAATAAAACAGTACTGCCCTTTACAATTTTTGAGAAGGAGCAAAAAGTATATAAGTTTTGTCGCTTGATTTTTCAAATATCCACTAAAATATACTGAACTTTTTTTTACAAGTCTTACACTGCACTGCAAAGAAATAAAAAAATCCCATAATATTAACGGGGGTTTCCCAAATCAGGGGGAAATGAAATCCCTTACAAAAACTGAGCGGAAAACTACTGAAAAGCCCTTTAAGGAAAGAGCCCCCCTACCTACAAACTCTCACACGGAAAAATAAACAATTCTTATTGATAGAATTTGTAGCAATCACTGTTAATATTTATGACTAATTAGTACACGCCCCTTTGTGTTTTTTTTTTTTTTTTTTGAATATAAAAAAATAATAATACAATAACAACAAATATTTTTTTAAACATACCACAAGTCACAGTCAAATCGTGGGATTGCACGAATTTTTAAAGCAATAAAAACCCCTATACCATTTTACCAAGGGGCGGGGAGGCTCGATCCTCCTTTCGCCAAACGGTCCATCTTTGACCGTCTCTGTTTTTTTCAAATAAAATACAGCTGCAAGGCCCGCGGGAAAGCACACATTACGAACAAGAGATCCAGAGAAAACCCTGAGAACGAGCGGCCCCACCTTTGGGGGCTCCGTGGGGGGCTCTCCATTTGGGTCACATTGGGTCCTGCGGGGGTAGGAGGAGAAACAAGATTTAAAACTACTTGGAAACGGGCAAATTTAATCACCAAAACATAAAGCAAAATTTAATATAATTCTTTTAATTCACTTTGAAACAAACCCATGTGGGTAACAGATATTAATAAAAGACAAATTTAGAATTGTAATATATATATATATATATATATATAATATAATATAAAAATATATAAATAATAAAATTAATATATATATATATATATATATACATAAGGTTTTAGTGCGGATAGTTTCATAAAAACATACCAGTTTTTATGAAATTTCCGAAAAGGACAGACCCTTTAAGGTTATCTTATCATACGGAAGACAGGAAGACAATGTCCAAAAAAACCAAATCGTATTTTCGGTGAAGAAACAAAAAATGTAAAAAAGCGAATTTTTACTTTTAAAAGGACGTGTTTTTAGAGTGCATGTGGGGAGGGTGGATGCTGATAACAAAAAAAGGTGAAAAGGGGCTTGTGCCAGGGTGCATTTGCCAGAAGTCATTTGTTCTTCACCGTATTAATTTTTGTGTAAAAATAAGTAGTTTTTTCTAAAATTATTACTGGTACGGTTACTGTGATATCGTATATACGAATAAATTTTTAGGGGGTTCATCATTAAAAATTTAGCTCGCTATTTTGCAGTCATGAGGAAAGGGGCGGTGGGGCTGAAATTGGATTTCGTGATCTTTTCTGGAACTTTTTTTTGCCTTCTTTGCTAAACTCAAGTCCTCCCCCTCCTCCCGAGGGAAGTGGTTTTGGGGGCTGTGGGTGTCTCCCTTCCACTAAGTGTGGCGGGAGCCTAACGTGCGGATTGTGTGAGGGAATAGTGTGGTTGTCCGTCTTCCACAAAGGAGGCTGAGAGACCCTTCATTCTGATTTTGGGGAGGTAGTATTGGTTTCTCATCTTCCACTGGCTGTGGCTGTGAGACCTCCCAAATGCTGGATCATGTGAGGAAAATATGTGGGGTGTTCATCTTCCCCAAGGTGTGACTGGGTGACCACCTCCACAGTTTCCTTTATTGATACGGGGTGAAGTCCCCAGGTCGTCTACTCCACTACCACTGGGGCTCTTTTAGTCCTCAACGCTCATCGTCCTCCCCTCATCGGGCCCTCGGGAAAGTCCTTCCCCTTTTGTCACCCGCCACAAACCAGGAACGATTTTTCAACTTCCTCAGGCTCGATGTAACATTTTCCTCTGTCTAACATACTTTTAAATTTTGTCCCCTACTTCAACTACCGTTACTTTCTAGTATCATCAAAACAAAAGGTATCATTTTTTACAAGTGTTTTCGACTTTCTATGCTCTTGACATCATTTTTTTTCTTCTTTTTTTTTTTCTTGCTCAATTTTTCTTCGAGCTGTTTTGAGTCTCTTTTATAATCCCTTCGGGGATTGGGGGCAGAGGCTCAGGACCCCCCAAGCGCCCTCCAGCTGCTGCACCTGTTGACACAAGGGCTTCGCTTCTGAGAACCTGGGCGAGAAAAAACTGGGGCATGAGCAAGGAAGGGCCCCGCTAGGGTGTTCGCACCCACAACAACACAGCACCGTCAGTCCTGGTCGGTTTCGCAACTCAATACACAACTCTTGCTGGGGTGTTTCCCCTAGGAATAACCCAGCAGGACAAAGGACAGGGCCACATGAGAAATGGGCCGTCGGGGCCACAGCGACATGCTCCGGAAATTGCCGGTGTACGGGCTTACCCCAAGTAGAGACGCCCCATGCCACACCTGAAAAGAGCACGCTGGCTGGGGCACACTGCTGGCTCATAAGGTAAGGTGGCCGTAATGCAGCAATAAGAAAAACCCCAGGGTGAGCCAATCGGTAAGTGAGCATTGAAATAACTTGGCGTCATTAGATGTTAAACGCACTTACGTGAACGTGATAGGACACAAAGTTAAGAATAAAAATAATCGCGGAGCTGGTGAACTTTGGGAAAACAGCCCCTTAAATTTATTCGTGGATCAACATGGTAAAACTTTTTTAAAAAAAAAAAAGGTTTGGTAATATAACCCTTATTGTGAACAGTGTACAACACAGTCACAGCTAGTCCCCTAGCTTCTGTTTTGAAATTTTCTACACTATACCGTCTACTTTAGTAAGTATCGGGAGGGGGGGATTTCCAAAACAGTACAGTACCACTACCAATAAGAACATTCACTACATATACACAATTCAGCAGGGGACACAACTTCCATACTTAGCACAGTTCTACAGCAGATCTTTTTACCATTTTTCTTTTGGTCGTTGGCTCCCGCCCTCCGCCCGGCCAAAACCTCCTTTTTAATCAACCAGCAGCTCAATTAGCCATCATTGTAAACCCTTTAAATTTCCCATCTTTATTTGAGCCAAAATTTTCCCCCTTTGTGTATTTTTCATGTCCCCTGTTTCTATTAAGAATTTTTTGTTTTGGTCGATTCACTTGATAAAAATTTGGATGGGGTGCCCAATGTGGTATGACTGTATAAGTGGGATTTAAGGCTTGAGGGCAGGCTGGGCGGGTGAATGCGTGTGCAAGGGAACAACACACGCTGCTTTTCAACAAAACTTTGCTTCTACACTGTCTGCAGCCACACCTGCTTTTTCGACAATGTCGCCCTTTAAACTCTGCTCAACATAAAGGGGCATCATTACTGCTTCAAAATTAGGTCTAAACTACTGTCTGCTTCAACAGTAGGGGTTTTTAAGGGCTTTTCTTCAACAATAGGCTATCTACTCCTCAAAATTAGGTCGTATCTAAGGCTGCCAACATAAAGGTTGTATCTAATATTTGCTTCAACGTAAATCATCTAAGGTCTACTTCAAAATAAAGGTCGTATTTAATTCTAGTTTTAAAAATAAAAGGGCGTATTTAATGTCACTTCAACAAAAAGGGCGTTTTTAAGTCTAGTTCAACAAAAAGGTGGTATTTAATGTTAGTTCAAAATAAAGGAGTATTTAATGTCAATTTTTAACATAAAGGTGATTTTTGTCTAGTTCAACAAAAGGTCGTATTAATGTCTTTCAACATAAAGGCGTATTTAATTCTAATTCAACAAAAGGGCGTATTTAAAGCCTAGTTCAACATA
>NC_069404.1:1108840-1154977 GCF_026875155.1 Cherax quadricarinatus | reverse complement strand
AAGAAAAAACATAAGTCTTACAAACACACTTCAAACTTACAAGACACACTACGTCTTACAAGAAACAAACCGTCTTACAAGAGTCACTAAAGTCTTTCAAGACACACACATCTACAAACACCTACAGTCTTACAAGACGCACTACAGCCCTTTTTTAAAAACATTTAAACTTACAAAACAACAAGCCCTTTCAAACACACTACTCTTACAAGACACACTACCTCTTACAAGACCCCTAAAGTCTTACAAGACACATACAGTTTAAAGCACACTACAGCTTACAGACACATCATTTTTACAAGACAACCCCCAAACTTTTCAGGACACACTACAAAGGAAACTTAAAACACAACAGTCTTACAAGACACACCAGTCTTACAAGACAACAAATCTACAAGACAACTACATCTTACAAGACACATACAGTTTTTACAAGACACACTCGCTTTCAAGACCCTAAGTCTTAAAGACACCTAAGCTTCAAACCACGAGCTACAAGACCACTACAGTCTTTAAAGACCAACAGTCTTTCAAGACAAAATTCAGTTTACAAGACCACTAAGTCTTTAAAAAACACACTACCTCCTTTCAAGACACTAAAGTCTTACAAGACACACTACCTCTTAAAAAGACACACTAAACTTACAAGACACAGTTCATTTTACAAGACACACAAGTCTTCAAACCCCCAAAACGTCTTACAAACACACTCCGCCCTTTCAAAACCACAAGTCTTAAAGACACACTACAGTCTTACAAGACACACTACAGTCTTACAAGACACACTACAGTCTTACAAGACACACTACAGTCTTACAAGACACACTACAGTCTTACAAGACACACTACAGTCTTACAAGACCACATACAGTCTTACAAGACACACTACAGTCTTACAAGACACACTATAGTCTTACAAGACACACTCAGCTTACAAGACACACTACAGTTCTTACAATGACACACTACAGTCTTACAAGACACTTAAGTCTTACAAGACACACTACAGTCTTACAAGACACACTACAGTCTTACAAGACACCAGATCCTTACAAGACACACTACAGTCTTAAGACACACTACAGTCTTACAAGACACACTACAGTCTTACAAGACACACTACAGTCTTACAAGACAAACTACAGTCTTACAAGACACACTACAGTCTTACAAGACACAGTACAGTCTTACAAGACACACTACAGTCTTACAAGACACACTACAGTCTTACAAGACACACTATAGTCTTACAAAGACACACTGCAGCTTACAAGACTACTACAGTTCTAATAGACACATACAGTCTTACAAGGACACACTTCAGTCTTACAAGACACACTACAGTCTTAAAAGACACACTACCGTCTTACAAGAGTCACTAAAGTCTTACAAGACACACTACAGTCTTACAAGACACACTACAGTCTTACAAGACACAGTTCAGTGTTACAAGACACACTACAGTCTTACAAGACACACTATCGTCTTACAAGACACACTGCCGTCTTACAAGACACACTATAGTCTTACAAGACACACTACAGTCTTACAAGACACAATACAGTCTTACAAGACACACTACAGTCTTACTAAACACACTACAGTCTTACAAGCCACACTACAGTCTTGCAAGACACACTGCCGCCTTACAAGACGCACTAAGTCTTAATAGACACTCTACAGTCTTACAAGACACACTACAGTCTTACAAGACACATTACAGTCTTACAAGACACACTACAGTCTTACAAGACATACTACAGTCTTACAAGACACACTACAGTCTTACGAGACACTCTACAGTCTTGCAAGACACACTACATTCTTACAAGACGCACTACAGTCTTACAAGACACACCGCAGCCTTACAAGACACACTACAGTCTTAATAGACACGCTATAGTCTTTCAAGACACACTATAGTCTTACTAGACACACTAGAGTCTTACAAGACACACTACAGTCTTACAAGACACACTACAGTCTTACAAGACACACTACAGTCTTACAAGACACACTACAGTCTTACAAGACACACTAACCGTCTTACAAGACACCTTAAAGTCTTGCAAGCACACGAATATGTCTTACAAGACACACTACTGTCTTTATAGACAACGCTACTATAGGTCTTACAAGACACACTACAGCTTTACAAGACACACTCAGTCTTACAAGACACACTAACAGTCTTACAAGAACACAGTATATCTTACAAGACACACTACAGTCTTAACAAGACATAGTATGGGGGCAGTCCTTAATAACACACAACAGTCTTACAAGACCACACTACAGTCTTACAAACACACTAACTACAGTCTTACAAAACACACTACAGTCTTACAAAGACACACTACAGTTTACATGACACATTACAGTTTACAAGACACACTACAGTCTTACAAGACACACTTACAGTCTTTCAAGACACACTATAGTCTTACAAGACACACTGCAGCCTTACAAGACCACTACAGTCTTAATAGACACATTACAGTCTTACAAGATCACACATCAGTCTTACAAGACACACTACAGTCTTACAAGACACACAACCGTCTTACGAGAGTCACTAACGTCTTACAAGACACACAACAGTCCTTACAAACACACTACAGTCTTGACAAGACACATCAGTCTTACAAACACACTACAGTCTTACAGGACACACTACAGTCTTACAAGTACACACTACAGTCTTACAAGATCACACTACCGTCCTTAACAGGAGTCAATAAGTCTACAAGACACACAACAGTCCTTACAAGACACACTACAGTCTGACAAGACACATTCAGTCTTACAGACACACTAAACAGTCTTGCAAGACACACTACCGTCTTAAACAAGAGTCACCAAAGTCCTTACAGGAACACAACTACATCTTACAAGACACACTACAGTCTTACATACGCACTACAGCTAATAGACACATTATAGTCTTAAACAAGACACACTTCATCCTTTACAAGACCACTACAGTCTTACAAGACACACTACCGTCCTTACACAATCCACTAAAGTCTTACGAAGACACACTACAGTCTTACAAGACACACTACAGTCTTACAAGACACAATCAGTTTTTTACAAGACACACAACTACCGTCTTACAGGACACACTCAGTCTTACAAGACACACTACAGTCCATACAAGGGACACACTACATCTTACAAGACACACCTACAGTCTTACAAGACACACTACAGTCTTACAAAACACAGTACAGTTTTAACAAGACACACTACAGTCCTTACAAGACATCACTACAGTCTTACAAGACACACTTAGTCTTACAAGACACACTGCAGCACCTTAAGCAAGACGCACTACAGTCTAAATAGACACATTACAGTCCTTACAAGTCACACTTTCAATCTTACAAGACACACTACAGTCTAAAAGACACACTACCGTCTTACAGAGTCACTAAAGTCTTACAAGACACACTACAGTTCTTACGAGACACACTACAGTCTTACAAGACACAGTTTCAGTCTTACAAGACACACTACAAGTCTTACAAGACACACAATCGTCTACAAGACACACTGCCGGCTACAGACACACTATAGTCTTACAGAAGGACACATAGTTTTTTCTACAGTCTTACAAGACACAATACAGTCCTACAAAACAACACTACAGTCTTACTAAACACACTACAGTCTTACAATCCAACACTACATCTTTTGCAAGACACACTGCCGCTTACAAGACGCACTACAGTCTTAATATGACACTCTACAGTCTTACCAAGACACACTACAGTCTTACAAAACACATTACAGTCCCTTACAAGACAACACTACATCTTACAATACATAACCTCAGTCTACAAGAAACACTACAGTCTACGGAGACACACACAGTCATGCAAGACATCACTACATTCCTTACAAGACCACTACATCTTACAAGAGACCAACCGCAGGCCTTAAAAGAGACACACTACAGTCCTTAATAACACGCTATAGTCTTTCAGAGACACACTATACTTTACTAGACACACAGAGTCCTTAACAAGACACACTACATCCTACAAGACACATTACAGTCTTGCAAGACACTACAGTTTAACAAGACACACATCTAGTCTTACAAGACACAGTACAGTCTTACAAGAGACACTACAGTCTTACAAGACACCCTACAGTCTTACAACACACACTATTGTCTTAAAAGACACACTACCGTCTACAAGACACACTACAGTTTACAAGACACACTGACTATAAAAGTTCTTACAACAAGACACACTAACAGTCTTACAACAACCTGCAGCCTTACAAAACGCACTACAGGTCTAAATAGACACACTACAGTCTTACAAGACACACTACACATCCTTACAAAACAACAATACAGCTTACAAGACACACTGTCAGCCTTACAAGACGCACTACAGTCCTAAATAGAACAAACTACAGTCTTACAAGACACACTACTGTCTTACAAGACAAAATACGTCTTGCAAGACACACTAGAGGCCCTTACAAGACACACTGCAGCCTTACCAAGACAAACTTACATCTAATAGACGCACTAACAGTCTTACAAGAGAAACTACAGTCTTACAAGACACATTTCCAGTCTTGCAAGACACACTAAAGTCTTAACAAGACGACACTAAGTCTTACAAGACCACACTTCAGTCTTAGAAGGCACACGGTAGTCTTAGAAGACACACTATAATACTTACATGACACACTGTAGTCCTCACAAGACACACTACAGTCTTACAAGGACACACTAACAGTCTACAAGACACACTGCAGCCTAAGAAGACACACTATAGTCCTTACAAGGACAACACTGCAGCCTTACAAGACGCACTACAGTTTTTAATAGACACCCTAAACAGTTTTACAATACAACACTACAGTCTTACACGGACACTCTACAGTCTTACAAGACACATTACAGTCTTACAAGACACACTAACAGTCTTACAAGACACAAAATGTCTACGAAGACACACTTCAGTCTTACAAGACACACTAAACAGTCCTTACAAGAACTCACTACCGTCTACAAGAGTCACTAAAGTCTTAACAAGACACACTACAGTCTACAAGACACTCTAACAAGTCTTACAAGACGCAATACAAGTCCTAATAGAACACATTATAGTCTTACAAGACACACTTTAGCCTTACAAGACCACACTACAGATCCTTAACAAGACACACTACCGTCCTACAAAGTCACTAAAGTCTTACAAGCCACACTACAGTCCTTAGCAAGACACACTACAGTCTTAACAAACACAGATCAGTTTACAATGACACACTACAGTCTTACAGACACACTACAGTCCCTTACAAGACACACTACTAGTCTTACAGACACACTAACAGTCTACAAGACACACTAAAGTCTTACAAGACACACTACAGTCCTTACAAGACACAGTACAGTTTTACAAGACACACTACGGTCTTACAAGACACGCTAGATCTTACCAAGACACATTACTATAGTCACAAGACAACACTGCAGCCTTACAAGACGCACTACAGTCTTATAGACACATACAGTCTTTACAAGACCACACTTCAGTCCTTACAAACACACTAACAGTACTTACAAAGACACACTACCGTCTTACAAGAGTCCCACTAAGTCTTACAACACACTACAGTCTTACAAGACACACTACAGTCTTTTACAAGACACAGTTCAGTCTACAGACACACACAGCTTACAAGCCACACTACAGTCTTACATAGACACACTGCCGCCTTACAAACGCACTACAGTCTTAATAGACACTCTAACATCATACAAGACACAACTAAAAAATAAAACAGTCTTACAAGACACATACAGTCTTACAAGACATATTACAGTCCTTGCAAGAACAACCACACAGTCTTTCAAGAGACACTACAGCAGTCTTACAAAGACACACTAAAGCCTTAAAAGACACAGCAAATACAGTCTTACAAACACACTACAGTCCCTTACAAGACACACTACAGTCTTACCAAGACACATTAAAGTCTTGCAGACACAACTATATCCTACAAGACACACTACTGTCTTTATAGACACTGCTATAGTCTTACAAGACACACTACAAGCTTTACAAACAACAACTAGCTACAGTCTACAAGACCACTACAGTCCTTACAAGACACAGTACATTCTTCAAGACACAATGCTACGTCCTTACAAGACATAGTATCAGTCTTAAAGACAACACTACAGACTTACAAGACACACTACATCTTACAAGAGCACACTACTGTCTCAAACACACACAGTCTTACAAGACACACTATAATACAAGTTTTAACAAGACACATTACATGTTTTATCAAGACCACTACAGTCTTACAAGACAACACTACAGAGTCTTACAAGACACACTATATCATACAAGACACACTGAGCAAGCATTACAAGACGCACTACAGTCTTAATAGATCACATTACATCTTACAAGACACACTCATGTTGTACAAGACACACTACAGTCTTACAAGACACACTACCGGTCTACAGGATCACTAAAAGTCTTAACAAGACACACCACAGTCCTTACAAGACACACTACAGTCTGACAAGACACAGTTCAGTTCTTACAAGACACACTACAGACTTACAGGACACACTACAGTCTTACAAGACACAGCAACAGTCTTACAAGACACACTAAATCTTACAAGACACACTTACAGTCTTAAAAGACACAACTACAGTCTACCAGACACAGTACAGTTTTACAAGACACACTACAGCTTACAAGATACACTACAGTCTTACAAGACACACTAAAGTCTTACAAGACACAACTGCAGTCCTTACAAGACGCACTACATCTTAATAGACACATTACAGTCCTTACACAAGACACACTTCAGTCTTACAAGACCACTACAGTCTACAAGACACACTACCGTCCTTACAAGAGTCACTAAGTCCCTACAAGACACACTACATCTTTACAAGAGACACACTAACAGGTCTTACAAGACACAGTTTCAGTCTTACAAGACACACAACAGTCTTACAAGCCACACTAGTCAGTCCTTACAGACACCTGCCGCCTTACAAACGCACTACAGTCTTAATATAGACCACACTACAGACTTACAAGACCCACACTACAGTCTTTACAAGACACAATACAGTCACTTACAAGACATATTACAGTCTTGCAAGACACACTACATCTTTTCAAGACACACTACATCTTACAAGTACACCTACATGTCTTACAACCACACTACAGTCTTACAAGACACACTACCAGTCTTACGAGACAACACTACAGTCTTACAAGACACATTAAAGTCTTGCAAGACACACTATAGTCTTACCAGACACACTACTTCTTTATAGACACGCTATAGCTTACAAGACACACTACACTTTTACCAAGACACTCTACAGTCTTACAAGACACACTACATCTTACAAGACACAGTACATTCTTACAAACACACTACATCTTAAAAGACATAGTACAGTCCTTATTAGACACACTACAGTCTTACAAGGACACACTACAGTCTTACAAGACCTAAAAACTTACAGTCCTTTACAAGACACACTACAAGTCTTACAAAGACACACTACCGTTTTTAACAAGACACATTACAGTTTTACAAGACACACTACAGTCTTACAAGACACACTACAGTCTTACAAGACACACTACAGTCTTACAAGACACACTGCAGCCTTACAAAACGCACTAACAGTCTTAATAACACATTACAGTCCTTTACAAGGACAACACTTCGTCTTACAAGACACACTACAGTCTTACAAGACACACTACCGTCTTACAGGAGTCACTAAAGTCTTACAAGACACACAACAGTCTTACAAGACACACTACAGTCTTACAGGACACACAACAGTCTTACAAGACACACTACAGTCTTACAAGACACACTAAGTCCTTACAAGACACACTACAGTCTTTACAAGGACACACCTACAGCTTACAAGACAACAGTACAGGTTTACAAGACGGACACTACAGTTTACAAGACACCACTACAGTCTTAACAAGACACACTTCAAGTCTACAAGAACACACTGCAGCCTTACAAGACCCACTACAGTCTTAATAGACACATTACAGTCTTACACGACACACTTCAGTCCATTACAAGACATGCACTACAGTCTAACAAGACACAACTACTACCTCTTACAAGAGTCCACTAAAGTCTTACAAGACACACTTCAGACTTACAAGACACACTACAGTCTTACAAGACACAGTTCAGTCTTACATGACACAACTACTCTTACAAGCCACTAAGTCTTACAAGACCACACTCCCGCCTAAAAGACGCACTACAGTCTTAATAGACACACTACAGTCTTACAAGACACACACAGCCTTACAACACACAATACAGTCTTACAAGACAACAGTCTGCAAGCCTTACAAGAACGTCACTACAGTGTAAATAGACAAACTACAGTCTAAAGACACACTACAGTCTTACAAGACAAAATACTGTCTTACAAGAACACTAAAGTCTTACAAGTACAACAACAGTCTTAATAACGCACTACAGTCTTACAAGAGAAACTATAGCCTACAAACACAATTTCAGTCTATGCAAGACACCTACAGTCTTACAAACACATAATACAGGTCTTACAAAGACCACACTGTCAGTCTTAACAAGGCACACTGTATCTTAGAAGACACACTAGATAGTCAAACATAGGACACACTGTAGGCTCACAAACACACTACATGTCTTACAAGACACACTACAGTGCTTACAAGACACATTGGCGCCACAAAAGACACACTATAGTCTTACAAGACACACTGCCAGCCTTACAAACGCACTACAGTCTTAATAGCACAATACAGTTTTTACAAGACAACACTTCAGTCTAAAGACACACTACCGTCTTAACAGAGTCACTAAAAGTCTTACAAGACACACTACAGTCTTCCAAACACACTACAGTCTTACACGACGCACTACAGTCTTAATAGACACATTATAGTCTTACAAGACACACTTCCAGTCTAACAAGACACACTACAGTCTTACAATACACACTACATCTTACAAGAGTCCACTAAGTCTTTAAGACACACTACAGTCTTAACAAAAGACACACTAAGTCTAACAAGACAACAGTTTCATCTTACAAGACACACAACAGTCTTACAGGACACACTACAGTCTTACAAGACACACTACAGTCTTACAAGACAACACTACAGTCGGAGTTGGACACACTATCAGTCTTACAAGACATCACTAACAGTCCTTACAGGAAACAGTACTGTTTACAAGACCACTACAGTCTTACAAGGACACACTACAGTCTTCCAAGACACACTATAGTCCTTACAAGACAAACACTGCAGCCTTACAAGACGCACTACAGTCTTAATAGACACATACAGTCCTTACAAGACCACTACAGTCTTACAAGACACACTAACAGTCTGTGAGCAAGACACACTAACATGCGTTCACTTAAGAAACGTCTAGCTCCAAAACTCCGTCCTCACTTACCACAAGACCATACTAACAGGCTTACAAACAACTACAGTCTTACAAGACACAGTTTCAGTCTTAGAAGACAAACTACAGTCTTACATACAAACACTGCCGCCTTACAAGACGCACTACAGGTCTTAATAGAACACACTACAGTCTACAAGACACATCTAATGTTTACAAGACACAATACAGTCTTACAAGACACATTACAGTCTGCAAGAAACACTACAGTCTTACAAGACACACTACAGGTCTTACAAGACACACATCAGCCTTACAAGTGCAACACTGTAGTCTAACAAGACAGACTCTATAGTCTTCAAGACCACTGTAGTTCTCACAAGACACACTTCAAGTCTACAAACCACACTGCAGCCTTACAAGACGGCACCAGTCTTAATAGACACACTACAGTCATACAAGACACACTACAGTGCTTAATACGAAAACACTTTTAGTCTTCACAAGACCACCCTACACGTCTTACAAGACACATTTCAGTCTTACAAGCACACTCTAGTCTTAAAAGAACACACTATAGTCTTACAAGACACAATGTTTGTCTCACAAGACACACTGCAGTCGTACAAGACACAGTACATCTTCAATACACACTGCAGCCTAGAACACACTATAGTCTTACAAGACACACTGCGGCCATACAAGAAGCACTACAGTCATAATAGACAACATTGCTACATCTTACAAGACACATATATCTTAATAGACACACTACATTCTTAACAAGGCACATTACAGTCTTGCAAGACACACTACAGTCTTACTAAGACACGCTATTGTCTTACAAACACAGTTCAGTCTTACAAGGCACACTGTATCTACAATTCACACTATAGTCTTACTAACTCACACACAGTCCATTCCAAGACACACTAAGACTTACAAGACACAACTACAGTCTTACAAGACACAGCTACAGTCTTTATAGACCACACTATAGTCTTACAAGAACACACTACAGCTTTTACAAGACACACTACAGTCTTACAAAGACACACTACAGTCTTACAAACACAGTAACAGTCTACCAGACACACACATCCCCTACAAGAACCACTAGCAGTCTTAATAGCACATTACAGTCTTCCAAACAAACTTCAGTCTACAAGACTCTCAACAGTCTTACAAGACACACTAAAACTACGTCTTACCAGACCACTAAAGTCTTACAAACACACACAGTCCATACAAGACACAACTTCAGTCCTTAACAAACACACTACATCCATACAAGCCACACTGACAGTCCTTACAAAGACACACTGCCGCCTTACAAAGACGCACTACAGTCTTAATAGACACACTACATCTAAAAGACGACACTACCAGTCATACAATACACACTACAGTCTTACAAGACACATTACAAGTCTTCAAACACACTACAGTCTAGCAAGAAACACACGCAGTCCTTACAAGACACATTTCAGTCAGTTACAAGGCAGCAACTCTAGTCTTACAATACACTCTATAGTCTTACAAGACACCCTGTAGTCACACAAGACAAACTTCAGTCTTACAAGACACACTACAGTCTTACAAGACAAACTGCACACCTTACAAGACACACTACAGTCCTTACAAGACACACAACAGCCTTAATTACAAGACGCAACCTAACAGTCATAATAGAAACACACTACATCTTACAAGACACACTACAGTCTTACAAGAACGCTACAGTCTTAACAAGACCACACTACAGTCTTACAAGAACATCATTACAGTCTTGCTAGACACACTCAGTCCTTATAAGACACACTAACAGTCTACAAGACACAGTTCAAGTCTTACCAGGCACACTGTATCCTTAAAAAACAACTAAAGTCTTTACAAGACAACACTGTAGTGTTACAAGACACGACTACAGTCTACAAGACACAAAACTATAGTCTTACTAACACACTACTGCCTTTCAAGACAGCACAACCAGTCGTCTACACGACACACTACTGTCCTTTATAGACACACTATAGTCTCACAAGACACACTACAGCTTAACAGAGACTAGCACACGACAGTCTTTCAACACACAACCCTACCCTATTCTCTTACAATGCTTACACACAATATTCACATATATATAGACACATCAAGACACACTACAGTCTTACAAGACACACTACAAGGCTCACACGACGAACACTACAGTCTTACCAAGACAATATCGACTACTACGATCTTAACTTAACAAGACACGCAGACGTACAGGTCACATATATCAAGACACACACCTATGCGGTCTTACAAGGACAGCACTACAGCCTTACAAGACGCCAACTACAGTCTTAATAGACACACTAAAGTCTTACCGACCCACTACCGTCTACAAGACACAATACAGTCATTACAAGACACACTAACCGTCGTACAAGACACACTACACTTACAAACACCCTACAGTCTTACAAGCACACTACAGTCTTACAAGACACACTACAGTCTTACAAGACACAATAACAGTCTTTCAAGATGCACTACAGTCTTAATAGACACACTAGTCTACAAGACACACTACAGTGTTAACAATACCCACTACAGCCTTACAAGACGCACTCACAGTCTTTAATAGACCATACACTCATGTACTTACAAGAACACACTACCGTCTACAATACACAAATAAAAAAAAACAGTCTTACAAGACACACTACCGTCTTGAACAAACACAACTACAGTCTTACCAAGACGCACTACTGACTTACAAGACACACTACCGTCTTACAAAACTACACTACAGTCTTACAAACACAATACAGTCCTTCAAGAGTGCAATACAGTCTTAATAACACACTAGTCCTTAACAAGACAGCACCTACAGTGTTTTACAAGACACAATACAGTCTTACAAGACACACTACCTGTCTTACAAGACACACTACAGTCTACAAGACACACTACCGTCTTACAAGACACACTAAGTCCTTACAAGACACACTAGAGTCTTACAAGACACACTACCAGTCTTACAATACACACTACAGTACTTACAAGAAAACACTGCAGCCTTAAAGTCTCACTAACAGTCTTAATAACACACTACATCTTAACAAGACAACACTACAGGTCTTACAAGAACACACTACAGTCTTACAGACCATTGCAGTCTGCAAACGCACTGACAGTCTTACCAGACACACTACCGTCTTACAAGACACTTTCTTCCTTACAAGCACACGTAGTCTTACAATACACACTATATGTCTTACAGACACACAGTAGGTCCTGACCAAGACACACTGCAGTCTTACAAGACCCACTACAGTCATCAAAGACACACTACAGCCTACAAGACACACTACATTTTACAAGACAACTACATGTCCTTTATTAGACACACAATAGTCATACAAGACACACTACAGCTTTACAAGAAAACACTACAGTCTTACAAGACAAAGTACAGTCTTACAAGACACAGTACATTCTTACAAGTCTTGTACAAAGATACACTACAGTCTTACAAGAACACACTATAGTCTTATTACAAGACACACACAGTCTTACAAGACGACACTCAGCCTTTCAAGACACACTACAGTTTTACAAGACCACACTACAGTCATAATAGACACACTAGAGTCTAATCAAGACAACACTACAGTCTTACAGGACACACTAAAGTGCTTACAAACACCCTACAGTCGTACAAGACACACTACAGTCCTTACAAACACGACTACAGTCCTTACAAGACACACTACAGTCTACAAGACGCAGTACAGTCTTACATACACACTACAGTCTTAACAAGACACAGCTACAAGTCTATCCAAGTCACACTACAGTCTTACAGACACACTGCAGCTTACAAGACCCACATACAGTCCTTAATAGACACAATACAGTCTTAACAAGACACACTACAGTCTTATCAAGACACACTACAGTGCTTACAAGACACATTACAGTCTTACAAGACGCCAGTACATCTTACAAAGACACACTACAGTCTTACAATACCACACTACAGTCTTACAAGACACACTGCCCGCCTACAAGACGCACTACAGTCTTAATAGACACACTACAGTCTTACAAGACACCTACCAAGTCTTACAGAGCACACTACATCTAACAAGACATACTACAGTCTTACAAGACTCTGCAGTCTTACAAGACACTCTACATGTCTTACAAGACGCACTTTTCAGTCCTTACAAGACACACTAAAGTCTTACAAGACGCACTACATCCTTAAGCAAAACACACTGCAGCCTTACAACCACACTTACGTTTTAATAACACCCTATAGTCTTAACCAAACGCACGTAACAGTCCTTAATTAGACACACAACAATCTTATAAGACACACTAGTAGTCTTACAAGACACACTGCAGTCTACACGACATACATATCTTACAAGACACACTAGAGTCCTTCAAGTACACACATATAGTCTTACACGACACCTTACAGTCTTGCACGACACTACAGTCTTACAAGACACACTACAGTCTTACAAGACACGAGTACAGTCTTACAAGATACCTACAGTCTTACAAGACCCACTATAGTCCTACAAACACACTACAGTCTACTAGACACACTACAGTCTTACAAGACCAAGTTCTGTCTTACAAGACACACTGTAGTCTTACAAGACACACGAACATCTTACAAGAACACACTAACAGTCATACAAGACACACTAACAGCCTTACAAGAACACTACAGTCCTAACAAGAGACACTTACTGTCTTTAAGAAAACGCTATATCCTTACAAGACACGACTACAGCTTTTACAAGACACAACTATATCTTAACAAGACACACACAGTCTTACAAGACACAGTACAGTCCTTACAATACACACTACAGTCTTAGCAAGACACACTATTGTCTTACAAGACACACTACCGTCTTACAAGACACCCTATAGCCTTACAAGACACACTACAGTCTTACAAGACATAGTAAACAGATCATTAATATACACACTACAGTCCTTACAAGACACCGACAGTCTTACGAACACACTACAGTCTACAAGACACACTACAGTCTTACGAAGACACACTACAGTCTCACAAGACACATCTGCTGTCTACAAGACCACTACAGTCATTCAAGACACACTACAGCCTTACAAGACACACACAGTTTTACAAGACACACTACTGGTCTTTATAGACACACAAAAAGTCTTACAATACGCACACTACAGCTTTAGCAAGATACACTACAGTCTACACAAAACAAACAAAAGTCTTACAAGACACAGTATACAGTCTACAAGACACACTACATGTTTTACAAGAACACACTATAGTCTTTTACAAGACACACTACAGTCTTACAAGCACACTACAGCCATGCAAGACCCACTACAAGTCTTACAAAAATAAATACACGGTGAAAATCATTAAGGAAAACAAAAAGTACATGAAAACAGTAGAGTACAGTCCAGAAATCCGCCAATGAAAATGCAAACATAAAAACAAATATAGTGTAATGTGTATAAAAGACACCACTACAGTCTTAATAGACACACTATAGTCTTACAAGACCACACAACAGTCTTACACACACTCTACAGTCTTACAAGACACACTACAGTCTTACAAGACACCCTACAGTCTTACAAGACACACTTACGTCTTACAAGACACACTACAGCATACAAGATGACGCAGTAAACAGTCTTAAATGACACACACAGTCCTTACACGAACACATTCAACATCTTACAAGAGCACACTACAGTCTTACAAGACACACTAGCAGCCTTACCAGACGCACTACAGTCTATAAAAGACACATAACTTTCTTACAAGACACACTACAGTCTTACAAGAAACACACTACAGTCTTAACAAGACCACTACTCTTACAAGACGCAGTACAGTCTCAAGACACACTAGAACATCTTACAAGCCCACTACAGTCTTACAAGACAACACTGCCGCCTTAAAGGACCACTTCAGTCTTAATAGACACACTACAGTCTTACAAGACAACACTAAAGTCTTCAAACACACAACATTCTTACTATACATACTACAGTCTTACAAGACACTACAGTCAACAAAGACACTCTACAGTCATACACGACGCCCTACAGTCTTACAAATACACACTATAGACTTACAAGACGCACTCGAGTCTTACAAGTCACTCTACAGTCCCCTTTACAAGACGCACTACAGTCTACAAGACACACAATAGTCATACAAGACTGGGCACAAACAGTGCGTTACAAGACACGACTGCAGCCATACAAAACAACTACAGTCTTAATAGACACACTATAGGTCTTACAAGACACACTAAGTCTACTAGACAAACTACAGTCTTACAAGACACTTTACGTCCATGCAAACACTACAGTCATTACCAAGACACACTACAGGTCTTAACAAGACGCACTACAGTCCCTTAATAGACACACTACAGACTTTAAAAGACACACTGCAGTCTTACAAGACATACACAGTCCTTGACAATCCTACAGTCTTACAAGACACTCTACATCTTACAATACCCACTACATCTAACAAGACACACATAGTCTTACAAGACACTACAGTCTTACCAAGAACTCACTGCGCCTTACAAGACACACTAGAGTCCTTAATAGACACTATATGTCTTACAAGACACACTAGAGTCTTACAAGACACACTATAGTCTTACAAGACACATACATTCTTGCAAGACACACAGTCCTACAAGACACACAACAGTCATACAAGAACGCACAGTACAGTCCATACAAGATACACTACAGTCGTACAAGACCACACAATAGTCTTTTTCAAGACCACACTACCAGTCATACAAACAAAATCCTCATCTACAGTCTTCGAAGACACACTACAGTCTTACAAGACACACAACAGTCTTACAAACACACTACGAAGTCTATAAACACACTACAGTCTTATTACAAGGACACACTACAGTCTGACAACACATGTAAAGCTTGCAAGACACCTAGAGTCTTACAAGACACACTACAGTCTTACTTACAAGACACGAGTTATGTCTTACAAGGCACACTGTAGTCTACAAACACACTATAGTTTTACAAGACCCACTGTAGACTTACACGACACACGACAGGTCTTTAACAAGACACACTACATCATACAAGACACACATAACAGCCTAACAAGACACACAATACGTCAACAAGACACACTACTGTCCTTTTATAGACACGCTATAGTCTTACAAAGACACACTACAGCTTTTACAGACACCCTACATTCTTCAAGACACCTACAGTCTTACAAAACCACAGTAATGTCTTACAGAAGAACACCTACAGTCTTTACAAGACACACTATAGTCTTACAAGACACACTACAGTCCTTACAAGACACCTAACAACCTACAAGCCACACACAGTCCTTACAAGACATGAGTACAGTCATAAGTAGACACACTACAGTCTTAACAAGACACACTACATTCTTCAGGACAACACCAGTCTAACAAGACACCACTACAGTCATACAAGACACACTACATCCTTACAAACACACTCCAGTCTTAACAAGACACTCTACACCTTACAAGACGCACTACAGTCATATCAAGACACACTATAGTCTTACAAGACGCACTACAGTCTTACAAGACACACTACAGTCATACAAGACCCAGTACAGTCTACAAGACACACTACATTCTTACAAGACACACTATAGTCTACAAGACACACACACCAGTCTACACGACACACTAAAGCCTAACAAGACAACACTACAGTCTTAGCAAGACAAAGTACAGACCTTAATAGACACACTACAGTCTTACAAAAGCCACACTACAGTCTTACAAGACACTCTACATCTTACAAAAGACGCACAACAGTCTTACAAGGACACACTTAAAGTCTTACAAGACGCACTATATCCGTACAATCACTCTACAGCGTACAATACGCACTACAGTCTTACAAGACACGTCATAGTCTTAACTAAACGCACTACAGTCTTACAATACACACTCAGCCTTACAAGACACACTACAGTCTTAATAGACACACTATAGTCTTACAAACACACAGAGTCTTACAAGACAAACTACAGGTCTTACGAGACACATTCTGTCTTACAAGACACTACAGTCTTACAAGGACACCCTCCAGTCTAACAAGACGCACTAAACAGTCGTAATAGAACACTACCAGACTTACAAGACCCATCTGCCGTCTTAAAAGACATAATACAGTCATACAGACTCTACAGTCTTTACAAGACACTCTACATCTTACCAGAACGCACAAAAGACTTAACAAGACACACTATAGTCTTACAAGAACGCACACAGTCCTTACAAAAACTCACTCAGGCCTTTCAAGACACACTAGAGTCCTTTAATAGACACTATAGTCGTACCAGACACCTAAGTCTTACAAGACACAACTATATAGTACTTACAAGACCCATTACGGTCTTGCCAAGACACACAGTCTTTACAAGACACACAACAGTCTTACGCAGACACCGTACAGTCATACAAGAACACTACAGTCTTACAAGACACACTATAGTCCCCCCCCCCCCCCCCCCCCCTTTTTTAACAAAGGGGACACACTACAGTCTTACAGACACACTACAGTCTTTCAAGACACACTACAGTCTTACAAGACACACAACAGTCTTACAAGACACACCAACAGTCCCTTATAAACACACTACAGTCTTACAAGACACACTACGTCTTACAAGACACTTAAAGTCTTAGCAAACACAACTAGATCTTACAGACAACACTACAGTCTTACAAAGACACAGTATCTGTCTACAAGCACACTGTAGACTTACAAGTCACACTATAGATTACAAGACACACGTAGTCATACACGACACACGACAGTCCCACTTACAAACACACTACACAGTCATACAAGACACACTACAGCCTAAACAAGACACACAGAATACAGTCTATACAAGAACACTCCTGTCCTTATAGACACCTAAGAGTCTTTACAATACCACACTACAGCTTTAAGACAAGTAACACACTACAGTCTTACAAGACACACTACAGTCTTACAAGACACAGTACAGTCTTATCTACAAGACACACTACAGTCAATACAGACACACTATATTTCTTACAAACACACTACAGTCCTTACAAGACACATCCTATACCTTACAAGTGCACACGATAACATCTACAAGACATAGTAAAGTCTTAATAGACACGCCTACAGTCGTTACAAGACAACACTACAGTCTTACAGACGACACTACAGTCTAACAAGACACAGATCTACAGTCTTACAAGACACACTACAGTCTTATCAAGACACACACATTCTTACAAGACACACTACAGTGCTTACAAGACACAGTACAGTTTTAACAAGACACACTACAGTCTTTAAAGACACCCTACAGTCTTACAAGACACACATAGTCTTACAAGACACACTGCAACCTTTACAAGAACGCTCTACAGTCTTAATAGACACATTACATCTTACAAACAACACTCAGTCCTTCAAGACACACTACGTCCTACGAAGACACACTACAGTCTTGACAAACACAGTACAGTCTTACAAGACACACTACAGTCTTACAGAGGACCCACAATAAGTCCTTGTACAAGACACACTACAGTATTAAGCTTGAGTCCCTTACAAGACACAATATAGCCTTACCAAGACACACTACAGGTTCACCCCCCCCCCCCCCCCCCCCTTACAAGACATATACAGTCTAATAGACACACTACAGTCCTTACAAGACACACTACAGTCTTACAGGACACACTACATCTTACAAGAACCAGCTACACGTCTTACAAGACACCCTACAGTCTTGCAAACACACTCAGTCTTACAAGACACAACTTAACAGTCTTACAATACACAGTACAGTTTGTACAAGAACACACTACAGTCTTACAAGACACACTACAGTCTACACAAACACACTATAGTCTTACAATACCACACTGCAACCTTACAAGACGCACCTACAGTCTTAATAACCCCACATTACGTTCTTGCAAGAGACGCAGCTACAGTCTTACAGACACAACTACCGTCTTACAAGACACATTTCAGTCTTACAAGGCACACTGGTAGTCTTACAAGACCACTATAGTCTACAAGGACACACTGTAGTCCTCAACAAGACCTGCCGTCCTTACAAGACACACAACAGTCATTCAAGACACACTACAAGCCTTGTCAAGACACACAACAGTATTTTTACAAGACACACTACTGTCTTTATAGACACACGAATAGTCTTACACGACACACAACAGCTTTACAAGATTCACTACAGTCTTACAAGACAAACTACAGTCTTACAAGACACAGTACAGTCTAACAAGACACACTACAGTCTCACAAGACACACTATATTCTTACAAGACCACTACAGTCATACAAGACACACTACAAGCCTTGCAAGACACACTACAGTCTTACAAGACCCACTACAGTCTTAATAGGACACACAAGTCTTACAAACACACTAACCGTTCTTACATGACACGACACAGTCTTACAAGACACACTACAGACTTACAAGACACACTACATCCCCTTAACAAGACACACTGCTAGCCTTAACCAAGACTCACTACCGTCTTAATAGACACATTACAGTCATTCAAGACACACTTACAGTCTTACAAGACACACTACATCTTACAAGACACACTACAGTCTTACAAGACGCAGTACAGTCTTACGAGACACACTACAGACATACCAAGCCACACTACAGTCTTACAATACATACACTGCCGCCTTACAAGACTGCACTTCAGTCTTAATAGACACACTACATCCTACAATACACACTACAGTCTTACAAGACACACTACAGTCCTTACAAGACATACTACGTCTTACAAGACTCTACAGTTTACAAGACACACTCCAGTCTTACAAACGCCTACAGTCTTACAAAGTACACAACTATAAGTCCTACAAGACGCACTACATCTACAAGACACACTGCACCTACAATACACACTACAGTCTTAATATACACACTATTGTCTTACAAGACACACCTAGAGTCATACGAAGACAACAACATCTTACAAGACACATTACAGTCTTGCAAGACACACAGTCCTTACAAACACACACAGTCCCTTACAAGACCACTACAGTCTTATAGACACACTACAATCTTATTAGACACACTACAGTCTTTACAAACCCACGACAGTCTTACAACTCTACAGTCCTTAACAATACACTCTAAAACAGTCTTACAAGACTCACTACCCGTCTTACAAAGACACACTATAGTCCTTACAAGACGCACTACAGTCTTACAAGACTCACTGCAGCGCTTACAAGACACACTAGATTCTTAATAGACCACTATAGTCTTAGCAAGACACACTAGAGTGCATACACGACACACTATAGTCTTACCAAGAACATTACAGTCTTGCAAGACACCTACAGTCTAACAAGACACACTAAAACAGTCTTAACAAGACCACATGTACAGTCTTAACAAGATACACTACAGTCTTACAAGATACACTATAGTCTTACAAAGACACACTACGAGTCCTTTACAAGACCACTACAGTCTTCAAGACAACACTTACAGTCCTTACAAACACACTACAGTATTGCAAAGACACACTACATCTTATAAACACACTACAGTCCATACAAGACACAACTAAACAGTCTTACAAGAAACATTCAATTCTTGCAAAGACACACTAGAAGTCTTACTAGACACACTACAGTCTTACAAGACACAGTTTCTGTCTTACAAGGCACACTGTAGTCTTTACAAGTCACACTATATGTTACAACAAGACACACTGTAGACTCCAAGACACACGACAGACCTTACAAGACACACTACAGTCCATACAGACACACTACAGCCTAACAATGACACGACAATACAGTCTAACAAGACACACACTGTCTTTATAACACACTAATAGTCCTACTAGACACAACTAACAAAAGCTTTAGCAAGATACAACGAAAACTATTACTTACTACAGTCTAACAAGAAACAAAACTAACATCAACTTAACAAGACACAGTAGAAAAACGGGAGCGTCTTACAAGACACACCTACAGTCTTCAACAAAGAAGAAGAGAAATGGGAGAGTGCGATAGAGAGGAGAGTCAAAACAAGTTTAGAGAGAATAAAAGCAACAAGTGAGCCTTCGAAGAGCTACGTGAGACTCGTCTCAGGAGAGATACCAAGACGTCCACTACAATAGTCTTACCCTGACACAACCACCCTGACATAAACAACTACCCACTACAAGCATTGCAAAGACACACAACATCTACAAGACAACACGTACCGTCATAAATAGACACACTAGAGTCTTACAAGACCTACAGTCTTAGAAGACACAGTTCCGTCTTACAAGACACACTACAGTCTTACAAGCCACACTACAGTCTTACAAGACACACTGCCGCCTTACAAGACGCACTACAAGTCTTAATGACACACTACAGTCTAAAAGAGACCTACAGCATATACAAATACACTACAGTCTTACAAGACACATTACAGTCTTGGCAAGACACACTACAGCTTACAAACACACTACAGTCTTACAAAGACATAACATTTCATGCTTACAAGGCACACTGTAGACTTACAAGAGCACTCTAATATCTTACAAGACCCTTAATCTCACAAGACAAACTTCAGTCTTACAAACACACTACAGTCTTACAAGACACACTGTACCCCTTACAAGACACACAACAGTCTTACAAGACAACACTGCAAAGCCTAACAAAACGCACTACAGTCTTAATAGAGACACTACAGTCTTACAACACACACTACAGTCTTAATAGACACACATAAGTCCTTACAAGACACACTACAGTCTTACAAGATACGCTACATCTTACCAGACACAACTACAGTCTTACCAGACATAGTTCAGTTCTTACAAGCCACACCTGTAGTCCTACAAGGACACACTATAGTCTTACAAGACACACTGTAGTGTTACAAGACACACTACAGTCTTACAAGACACACTATAGTCTTACTCTAGACACACTACTGCCTTTCAAGACACACTACAGTCTTACAATACACTCTACTGTCTTTAATAGACACACTATAGTCTCACAAGACACACTACAGCTTTTCAAGGCACACTTTCACAGTTCTTTCAAGACACACTACAGTCTTACAAGACACATATCATCCCTTACAAGACACACTACTAGCTTACAAACACACTACATTCTTACATTACAAGACACACTACAGTCTTAAAAATACACACCTACAGTCTTACAAGACACACTTCTCTTAAAGACATACACTACTCTTAACAAGACAACACTAAAGACTTAAAAGACACACCACTAACAGTCTTACAAGACACAATACAGTCTTGCAAGATACACTACATCTTAATAGACACCCTAGTCTTACAAACACACTACAGTGTTACAAGACACACTACAGTCTTACAAGAAAACTACGCCTTACAAGACGCACTACAGTCTCATAGACACACTACAGTCCCTTACAAAACACACTATAGTCTACAAGAACACACTAGAGTCTTACAAGACACACTACAGTCTTACAAGACCACACTACAGTCATGACAAAAACACTGCAGCCTGAGAAGTCACACTACATCTTATTAGACACACTATATCTTAAAAGGACACACTACAGTCTTACAAGACACCCTAGCAGTCCTTACAGACCATAATAACAGTCTTGCCAGATGCACTACAGTCTTACAAACACACTACCGTCTTAACAAGACACATTTCATCTTACAAGGCACACTGTAGTCTACAAGACACACTATATGGACTTACAAGACACACTGTAGTCTCACAAGACCACTGCAGTCTACAAGACACATTACAGTCTTACAAGACCACTACAGTCTTACAAGACACAGTACATTCAGACCAAGACACACAACTGTCTTACAAGACACACTAATAGTCTTACAAGACACATTACAGTCTTACAAGACACAGTACAAGTCATACAAACACGACTACTGTCTTACAGACAACACATAGTCTTAGCAAGAAACATTAAAGTCTTACAAGACCACTCTACATTCTTACAAACACACCTACAGTCTTATAAGACACACTACAATCTTACAAGACACACGCAGCCTTACAAGACGCACTAGCTTATAGACACACTAGAGCCTTTACAAGAACACAACAACTAGTCTTACAGAGACACAGTTATCACAGTCTTACAAGACACACTACCGTCTTACAAGACACACTACAGTCCGTACAAGAATACTATATAGTCTTACCAAGAAACACTACAGTCCCTTACAAGACCCACTACAGTCTTACAGATACACTACAGTCTTACAAGCCACACTACAGTCTTACAAGACATCACTGCAGCCTTACAAGACGCACTACAGTCTTATCAAAGAACACCACTACAGTCCCTTACAAACACACTACAGTCTTACAAACACCCACAGTCTTACAAACAACACTACAGTTTACAAGACACACTACAGTCTTACAAGACCACACAACAGTCCATACAAGACACACTACAGTCTACTAGACAACACTACAAGTCTTACAAGCCACCACTACAGTCTTGCAAGACTCACTGCCGCCTTACAAGACGCACTACAGTCTTAAATAGACACTCTCAGTCTCACAAGACACCTACTACAGTCTTACAAGACACATTACAGTCTTACAAGACACACGACATTCTTACAACACATATTCTACGAGCTTACAAGACACACTACAGTCTTACGAGACACTCTACAGTCTTTGCAAGACCCCCTACATTCTTGACAAGACGCACTACAGTCATACAAGACACACCGCAAAGCCTTACAAGACACTACAGTCTTAATTAGACCACGCTATAAGTCTTTAAGACACACTAAAGTCCTTTACTAGACACACTAGAGACTTACAAGACACACTACAATCTTACAAGACACATTACAGTCTTGCGCGAGACACTACAGTTTTACAAGCCACACTCCAGTCTTACAAGCAATCAGTAAGTCATACACGAAACACTACAGTCCCTTACAAGACACCCTACAGTCCTTACAAGACACACTATTGTCTTAAAAGACACACTACCGTCTTACCAAGACACACTACAGTGTTACAAGACACACTACAGTTCTCATCTTACAAGTACGCACTACATTCTTACAAGACAAACTGCAGCCTTACAAGACGCACTACAGTCTAAATAGACACACTACAGTCTTACAAGACACACACAGCCTTACAACACACAATACAGTCTTACAAGACAACAGTCTGCAAGCCTTACAAGAACGTCACTACAGTGTAAATAGACAAACTACAGTCTAAAGACACACTACAGTCTTACAAGACAAAATACTGTCTTACAAGAACACTAAAGTCTTACAAGTACAACAACAGTCTTAATAACGCACTACAGTCTTACAAGAGAAACTATAGCCTACAAACACAATTTCAGTCTATGCAAGACACCTACAGTCTTACAAACACATAATACAGGTCTTACAAAGACCACACTGTCAGTCTTAACAAGGCACACTGTATCTTAGAAGACACACTAGATAGTCAAACATAGGACACACTGTAGGCTCACAAACACACTACATGTCTTACAAGACACACTACAGTGCTTACAAGACACATTGGCGCCACAAAAGACACACTATAGTCTTACAAGACACACTGCCAGCCTTACAAACGCACTACAGTCTTAATAGCACAATACAGTTTTTACAAGACAACACTTCAGTCTAAAGACACACTACCGTCTTAACAGAGTCACTAAAAGTCTTACAAGACACACTACAGTCTTCCAAACACACTACAGTCTTACACGACGCACTACAGTCTTAATAGACACATTATAGTCTTACAAGACACACTTCCAGTCTAACAAGACACACTACAGTCTTACAATACACACTACATCTTACAAGAGTCCACTAAGTCTTTAAGACACACTACAGTCTTAACAAAAGACACACTAAGTCTAACAAGACAACAGTTTCATCTTACAAGACACACAACAGTCTTACAGGACACACTACAGTCTTACAAGACACACTACAGTCTTACAAGACAACACTACAGTCGGAGTTGGACACACTATCAGTCTTACAAGACATCACTAACAGTCCTTACAGGAAACAGTACTGTTTACAAGACCACTACAGTCTTACAAGGACACACTACAGTCTTCCAAGACACACTATAGTCCTTACAAGACAAACACTGCAGCCTTACAAGACGCACTACAGTCTTAATAGACACATACAGTCCTTACAAGACCACTACAGTCTTACAAGACACACTAACAGTCTGTGAGCAAGACACACTAACATGCGTTCACTTAAGAAACGTCTAGCTCCAAAACTCCGTCCTCACTTACCACAAGACCATACTAACAGGCTTACAAACAACTACAGTCTTACAAGACACAGTTTCAGTCTTAGAAGACAAACTACAGTCTTACATACAAACACTGCCGCCTTACAAGACGCACTACAGGTCTTAATAGAACACACTACAGTCTACAAGACACATCTAATGTTTACAAGACACAATACAGTCTTACAAGACACATTACAGTCTGCAAGAAACACTACAGTCTTACAAGACACACTACAGGTCTTACAAGACACACATCAGCCTTACAAGTGCAACACTGTAGTCTAACAAGACAGACTCTATAGTCTTCAAGACCACTGTAGTTCTCACAAGACACACTTCAAGTCTACAAACCACACTGCAGCCTTACAAGACGGCACCAGTCTTAATAGACACACTACAGTCATACAAGACACACTACAGTGCTTAATACGAAAACACTTTTAGTCTTCACAAGACCACCCTACACGTCTTACAAGACACATTTCAGTCTTACAAGCACACTCTAGTCTTAAAAGAACACACTATAGTCTTACAAGACACAATGTTTGTCTCACAAGACACACTGCAGTCGTACAAGACACAGTACATCTTCAATACACACTGCAGCCTAGAACACACTATAGTCTTACAAGACACACTGCGGCCATACAAGAAGCACTACAGTCATAATAGACAACATTGCTACATCTTACAAGACACATATATCTTAATAGACACACTACATTCTTAACAAGGCACATTACAGTCTTGCAAGACACACTACAGTCTTACTAAGACACGCTATTGTCTTACAAACACAGTTCAGTCTTACAAGGCACACTGTATCTACAATTCACACTATAGTCTTACTAACTCACACACAGTCCATTCCAAGACACACTAAGACTTACAAGACACAACTACAGTCTTACAAGACACAGCTACAGTCTTTATAGACCACACTATAGTCTTACAAGAACACACTACAGCTTTTACAAGACACACTACAGTCTTACAAAGACACACTACAGTCTTACAAACACAGTAACAGTCTACCAGACACACACATCCCCTACAAGAACCACTAGCAGTCTTAATAGCACATTACAGTCTTCCAAACAAACTTCAGTCTACAAGACTCTCAACAGTCTTACAAGACACACTAAAACTACGTCTTACCAGACCACTAAAGTCTTACAAACACACACAGTCCATACAAGACACAACTTCAGTCCTTAACAAACACACTACATCCATACAAGCCACACTGACAGTCCTTACAAAGACACACTGCCGCCTTACAAAGACGCACTACAGTCTTAATAGACACACTACATCTAAAAGACGACACTACCAGTCATACAATACACACTACAGTCTTACAAGACACATTACAAGTCTTCAAACACACTACAGTCTAGCAAGAAACACACGCAGTCCTTACAAGACACATTTCAGTCAGTTACAAGGCAGCAACTCTAGTCTTACAATACACTCTATAGTCTTACAAGACACCCTGTAGTCACACAAGACAAACTTCAGTCTTACAAGACACACTACAGTCTTACAAGACAAACTGCACACCTTACAAGACACACTACAGTCCTTACAAGACACACAACAGCCTTAATTACAAGACGCAACCTAACAGTCATAATAGAAACACACTACATCTTACAAGACACACTACAGTCTTACAAGAACGCTACAGTCTTAACAAGACCACACTACAGTCTTACAAGAACATCATTACAGTCTTGCTAGACACACTCAGTCCTTATAAGACACACTAACAGTCTACAAGACACAGTTCAAGTCTTACCAGGCACACTGTATCCTTAAAAAACAACTAAAGTCTTTACAAGACAACACTGTAGTGTTACAAGACACGACTACAGTCTACAAGACACAAAACTATAGTCTTACTAACACACTACTGCCTTTCAAGACAGCACAACCAGTCGTCTACACGACACACTACTGTCCTTTATAGACACACTATAGTCTCACAAGACACACTACAGCTTAACAGAGACTAGCACACGACAGTCTTTCAACACACAACCCTACCCTATTCTCTTACAATGCTTACACACAATATTCACATATATATAGACACATCAAGACACACTACAGTCTTACAAGACACACTACAAGGCTCACACGACGAACACTACAGTCTTACCAAGACAATATCGACTACTACGATCTTAACTTAACAAGACACGCAGACGTACAGGTCACATATATCAAGACACACACCTATGCGGTCTTACAAGGACAGCACTACAGCCTTACAAGACGCCAACTACAGTCTTAATAGACACACTAAAGTCTTACCGACCCACTACCGTCTACAAGACACAATACAGTCATTACAAGACACACTAACCGTCGTACAAGACACACTACACTTACAAACACCCTACAGTCTTACAAGCACACTACAGTCTTACAAGACACACTACAGTCTTACAAGACACAATAACAGTCTTTCAAGATGCACTACAGTCTTAATAGACACACTAGTCTACAAGACACACTACAGTGTTAACAATACCCACTACAGCCTTACAAGACGCACTCACAGTCTTTAATAGACCATACACTCATGTACTTACAAGAACACACTACCGTCTACAATACACAAATAAAAAAAAACAGTCTTACAAGACACACTACCGTCTTGAACAAACACAACTACAGTCTTACCAAGACGCACTACTGACTTACAAGACACACTACCGTCTTACAAAACTACACTACAGTCTTACAAACACAATACAGTCCTTCAAGAGTGCAATACAGTCTTAATAACACACTAGTCCTTAACAAGACAGCACCTACAGTGTTTTACAAGACACAATACAGTCTTACAAGACACACTACCTGTCTTACAAGACACACTACAGTCTACAAGACACACTACCGTCTTACAAGACACACTAAGTCCTTACAAGACACACTAGAGTCTTACAAGACACACTACCAGTCTTACAATACACACTACAGTACTTACAAGAAAACACTGCAGCCTTAAAGTCTCACTAACAGTCTTAATAACACACTACATCTTAACAAGACAACACTACAGGTCTTACAAGAACACACTACAGTCTTACAGACCATTGCAGTCTGCAAACGCACTGACAGTCTTACCAGACACACTACCGTCTTACAAGACACTTTCTTCCTTACAAGCACACGTAGTCTTACAATACACACTATATGTCTTACAGACACACAGTAGGTCCTGACCAAGACACACTGCAGTCTTACAAGACCCACTACAGTCATCAAAGACACACTACAGCCTACAAGACACACTACATTTTACAAGACAACTACATGTCCTTTATTAGACACACAATAGTCATACAAGACACACTACAGCTTTACAAGAAAACACTACAGTCTTACAAGACAAAGTACAGTCTTACAAGACACAGTACATTCTTACAAGTCTTGTACAAAGATACACTACAGTCTTACAAGAACACACTATAGTCTTATTACAAGACACACACAGTCTTACAAGACGACACTCAGCCTTTCAAGACACACTACAGTTTTACAAGACCACACTACAGTCATAATAGACACACTAGAGTCTAATCAAGACAACACTACAGTCTTACAGGACACACTAAAGTGCTTACAAACACCCTACAGTCGTACAAGACACACTACAGTCCTTACAAACACGACTACAGTCCTTACAAGACACACTACAGTCTACAAGACGCAGTACAGTCTTACATACACACTACAGTCTTAACAAGACACAGCTACAAGTCTATCCAAGTCACACTACAGTCTTACAGACACACTGCAGCTTACAAGACCCACATACAGTCCTTAATAGACACAATACAGTCTTAACAAGACACACTACAGTCTTATCAAGACACACTACAGTGCTTACAAGACACATTACAGTCTTACAAGACGCCAGTACATCTTACAAAGACACACTACAGTCTTACAATACCACACTACAGTCTTACAAGACACACTGCCCGCCTACAAGACGCACTACAGTCTTAATAGACACACTACAGTCTTACAAGACACCTACCAAGTCTTACAGAGCACACTACATCTAACAAGACATACTACAGTCTTACAAGACTCTGCAGTCTTACAAGACACTCTACATGTCTTACAAGACGCACTTTTCAGTCCTTACAAGACACACTAAAGTCTTACAAGACGCACTACATCCTTAAGCAAAACACACTGCAGCCTTACAACCACACTTACGTTTTAATAACACCCTATAGTCTTAACCAAACGCACGTAACAGTCCTTAATTAGACACACAACAATCTTATAAGACACACTAGTAGTCTTACAAGACACACTGCAGTCTACACGACATACATATCTTACAAGACACACTAGAGTCCTTCAAGTACACACATATAGTCTTACACGACACCTTACAGTCTTGCACGACACTACAGTCTTACAAGACACACTACAGTCTTACAAGACACGAGTACAGTCTTACAAGATACCTACAGTCTTACAAGACCCACTATAGTCCTACAAACACACTACAGTCTACTAGACACACTACAGTCTTACAAGACCAAGTTCTGTCTTACAAGACACACTGTAGTCTTACAAGACACACGAACATCTTACAAGAACACACTAACAGTCATACAAGACACACTAACAGCCTTACAAGAACACTACAGTCCTAACAAGAGACACTTACTGTCTTTAAGAAAACGCTATATCCTTACAAGACACGACTACAGCTTTTACAAGACACAACTATATCTTAACAAGACACACACAGTCTTACAAGACACAGTACAGTCCTTACAATACACACTACAGTCTTAGCAAGACACACTATTGTCTTACAAGACACACTACCGTCTTACAAGACACCCTATAGCCTTACAAGACACACTACAGTCTTACAAGACATAGTAAACAGATCATTAATATACACACTACAGTCCTTACAAGACACCGACAGTCTTACGAACACACTACAGTCTACAAGACACACTACAGTCTTACGAAGACACACTACAGTCTCACAAGACACATCTGCTGTCTACAAGACCACTACAGTCATTCAAGACACACTACAGCCTTACAAGACACACACAGTTTTACAAGACACACTACTGGTCTTTATAGACACACAAAAAGTCTTACAATACGCACACTACAGCTTTAGCAAGATACACTACAGTCTACACAAAACAAACAAAAGTCTTACAAGACACAGTATACAGTCTACAAGACACACTACATGTTTTACAAGAACACACTATAGTCTTTTACAAGACACACTACAGTCTTACAAGCACACTACAGCCATGCAAGACCCACTACAAGTCTTACAAAAATAAATACACGGTGAAAATCATTAAGGAAAACAAAAAGTACATGAAAACAGTAGAGTACAGTCCAGAAATCCGCCAATGAAAATGCAAACATAAAAACAAATATAGTGTAATGTGTATAAAAGACACCACTACAGTCTTAATAGACACACTATAGTCTTACAAGACCACACAACAGTCTTACACACACTCTACAGTCTTACAAGACACACTACAGTCTTACAAGACACAGTTCAGTCTTACAAGACACACTACAGTCTTACAGGGCACACTACAGTCTTACAAGACACACTACAGTCTTACAAGACACACTACAGTCTTACAAGACACACTAGAGTCTTACAAGACACACTACAGTCTTACAAGACACAGTACAGTTTTACAAGACACACTACAGTCTTACAAGACACACTACAGTCTTACAAGACACACTATAGTCTTACAAGACACACTGCAGCCTTACAAGACGCACTACAGTCTTAATAGACACATTACAGTCTTACAAGACACACTTCAGTCTTACAAGACACACTACAGTCTTACAAGACACACTACCGTCTTACAAGAGTCACTAAAGTCTTACAAGACACACTACAGTCTTACAAGACACACTACAGTCTTACAAGACACAGTTCAGTCTTACAAGACACACTACAGTCTTACAAGCCACACTACAGTCTTACAAGACACACTGCCGCCTTACAAGACGCACTACAGTCTTAATAGACACACTACAGTCTTACAAGACACACTACAGTCTTACAAGACACACTACAGTCTTACAAGACACATTACAGTCTTGCAAGACACACTACAGTCTTACAAGACACACTACAGTCTTACAAGACACACTTCAGCCTTACAAGGCACACTGTAGTCTTACAAGACACTCTATAGTCTTACAAGACACACTGTAGTCTCACAAGACACACTTCAGTCTTACAAGACACACTGCAGCCTTACAAGAAACACTACAGTCTTAATAGACACACTACAGTCTTACAAGACACACTACAGTCTTAATAGACACACTTTAGTCTTACAAGACACACTACCGTCTTACAAGACACATTTCAGTCTTACAAGGCACACTGTAGTCTTACAAGACACACTATAGTCTTCAAGACACACTGTAGTCTCACAAGACACACTGCAGTCTTACAAGACACACTGCAGCCTTAGAAGACACACTATAGTCTTACAAGACACACTGCTGCCTTACAAGAAGCACTACAGTCTTAATAGACACACTACAGTCTTACAAGACACACTACAGTCTTAATAGACACACTACAGTCTTACAAGACACATTACAGTCTTGCAAGAACACACTACTGTCTTACAAGACACGCTATAGTCTTACAAGACACAGTTCAGTCTTACAAGGCACACTGTAGTCTTACAAGTCACACTATAGTGTTACAAGACACACTATAGTCTTACAAGACACACTATAGTCTTACAAGACACACTACAGTCATTCAAGACACACTACAGACTTACAAGACACACTACAGTCTTACAAGACACACTACTGTCTTTATAGACACACTATAGTCTTACAAGACACACTACAGCTTTACAAGACACACTACAGTCTTACAAGACACACTACAGTCTTACAAGACACAGTACAGTCTTACAAGACACACAACAGTCCTACAAGACGCACTACAGTCTTAATAGACACATTACAGTCTTACAAGACACACTTCAGTCTTACAAGACACTCAACAGTCTTACAAGACACACTACCGTCTTACAAGACTCACTAAAGTCTTACAATACACACTACAGTCTTACAAGACACACTACAGTCTTACAAGACACAGTTCCGTCTTACAAGACACACTACAGTCTTACAAGCCACACTACAGTCTTACAAGACACACTGCCGCCTTACAAGACGCACTACAGTCTTAATAGACACACTACAGTCTTAAAGACACTTCAGTCACAAGACACATACAGTCTTACAAGACAATACAGTCTTGCAGACACACTACAGTCCTTACAAGACACACTGAGTCTTACAAGCACATTAGTCTTACATAGCACACTGTAAGCCTTACAAGACACCTATAGTCTTACAAGACACACTGTAGTCTACAAGACAAACCTTCAGTCTTACAAGACACACTACAGTTTTACAAGACACACTGCAGCCTTACAAGACACACTACAGTCTTACAAGACACACTACAGCCTTACAAGACGCACTACAGTCTTAATAGACACACTACTGTCTTACAAGACACACTACAGTCTTACAAGACACACTACAGTCTTACAAGACACACTACAGTCTTACAAGACACAATACAGTCTTACAAGACACACTACAGTCTTACAAGACGCAGTTCAGTCCTTTTTAAGGGGCACAATACAGTCCCCTTTAAAACCACAATACAGTTTTTACAAAACACCTGCCCCCTTACAAGGGCGCACTACAAATCTTAGTAACAACAAAAGTCTTACAAGACACCCCTCCCGTCCCTTTCAAACACATACAGCTTAAAAAGACAAACTACAGTCTTCAAGATCCACATCTTCAAAACAACCCACCGGGCTTACAAGGGGCACACAGTTTTTCAAGACACACTATAGTCTTACAAAACGCACTACAGTCTTTCAAGGGAAAACTGGGGCCTTTACAAACACACAAAAGTTTTTTTAATAGACACACAAAAGGGCTTACAAGACACCCCTAGGGGCTTACAAGACAAACTACAGTCTTAAAGACCATTACAGTCTTGCAAAACACTACAGTCTTAAAAGGGCACATACAGTCTTTAAAAGACAAAACTACAAACTTATAAGACACTCAAAATCTTCCCAAAACACTTGCAGTCTTAAAGACACACTTTAGTCTTACAAGACACCCCTGCAGCCTTTCAAGACGCACTACAGTCTTTAAAAGACACCCCTACAGTCTTTCAAAAACACACTACGTCTTCATAGACACACTTTTTGTCCTTTTCAAGAACACTTTCCCCTTACAAGACACATTTTTTAGTCTTAAAAGGCACCCCCTGTAGTCTTTCAAACAAACTATAGTCTTTTCAAGACCCCACGTTGTCTCCCAAGACACACTGCATTTTTTAAAAACCACCCACGTTTTTACAAGACACACTGCCCGCCTTTTTTAAAACAAAATACAGTCTTTCAAGACACACAAAAAGTCCCCTTTCAAGAAAAAACTGCAGGGCCTTTTCAAAAACGCCCTACAGTCTAAAATAGGGCACCCCTACATCTTAAAAACCCCACTACAGCCCTTTCAAAACACAATACAGTCTTTCTTACAAGACACATTACAGTCTTGCAAGACACACTACAGTCTTACAAGACACACTACAGTCCCTTTCAAGACACACTGCAGCCTTACAAGGCACACTGTAAGTCTTACAAGACACTCTATAGTCTTACAAGACACACTGTAGTCTCACAAGACACACTTCAGTCTTACAAGACACACTGCAGCCTTACAAGAAACACTACAGCTTAATAGACACACTACAGTCTACAAGACACACTACAGTCTTAATAGACTCACTTTAGTCTTACAAGACACATACCGTCTTACAAGACACATTTCAGTCTTACAAGGCACACTGTAGTCTTACAAGACACACTATAGTCTTCAAGACACACTGTAGTCTCACAAGACACACTGCAGTCTTACCAAGAACCCCTGCAGCCTTAGAAGACACACTATAGTCTTACAAGACACACTTCTGCCTTACAAGAAGCACTACAGTCTTAATAGACACACTACAGTCTTACAAGACACACTACAGTCTTAATAGACACACTACAGTCTTACAAGACACATTACAGTCTTGCAAGACACACTACTGTCTTACAAGACACGCTATAGTCTTACAAGACACAGTTCAGTCTTACAAGGCACACGTAGTTCTTACAGTCCCCACTATAGTGTTACAAGACACACTATAGTCTTACAAGACACACTATAGTCTTACAAGACACACTACAGTCATTCAAGACACACTACAGACTTACAAGACACACTACAGTCTTACAAGACACACTACTGTCTTCATAGACACACTATAGTCTTACAAGACACACTACAGCCTTACAAGACACACTACAGTCTTACAAGACACACTACAGTCTTACAAGACACACTACAGTCTTACAAGACTCACTGCAGCCTTACAAGACACACTAGAGTCTTAATAGACACTATAGTCTTAATAGACACTATAGTCTTACAAGACACACTAGAGTCTTACAAGACACACTATAGTCTTACAAGACACATTACAGTCTTGCAAGACACTACAGTCTTACAAGACACACTACAGTCTTACAAGACACAGTACAGTCTTACAAGATACACTACAGTCTTACAAGACACACTATAGTCTTACAAGACACACTACAGTCTTACAAGACACACTACAGTCTTACAAGACACACTACAGTCTTACAAGACACACTACAGTCTTACAAGACACATTAAAGTCTTGCAAGACACACTAGAGTCTTACAAGACACACTACAGTCTTACAAGACACAGTTCTGTCTTACAAGGCACACTGTAGTCTTACAAGTCACACTATAGTGTTACAAGACACACTGTAGTCTTACAAGACACACGACAGTCTTACAAGACACACTACAGTCATACAAGACACACTACAGCCTTACAAGACACACTACAGTCTAACAAGACACACTACTGTCTTTATAGACACGCTATAGTCTTACAAGACACACTACAGCTTTACAAGACACACTACAGTCTTACAAGACACACTACAGTCTTACAAGACACAGTACAGTCTTACAAGACACACTACAGTCTTACAAGACACACTATAGTCTTACAAGACACACTACAGTCTTACAAGACACACAATAGCCTTACAAGACACACTACAGTCTTACAAGACATAGTACAGTCTTAATAGACACACTACAGTCTTACAAGACACACTACAGTCTTACAGGACACACTACAGTCTTACAAGACACACTACAGTCTTACAAGACACGCTACAGTCTTACAAGACACACTACAGTCTTACAAGACACACTACAGTCTTACAAGACACACTACAGTTTTACAAGACACACTACAGTCTTACAAGACACACTACAGTCTTACAAGACACACTATAGTCTTACAAGACACACTGCAACCTTACAAGACGCACTACAGTCTTAATAGACACATTACAGTCTTCACAAGACACACTTCAGTCTTACAAGACACACTACAGTCTTACAAGACACACTACCATCTTACAAGAGTCACTAAAGTCTTACAAGACACACTACAGTCTTACAAGACACACTACAGTCTTACAAGACACAGTTCAGTCTTAAAGACACACTACAGTCTTACAAGCCACACTACAGTCTTACAAGACACACTGCCACCTTACAAGACGCACTACAGTCTTAATAGACACACTACAGTCTTACAAGACACACTACAGTCTTACAAGACACACTACAGTCTTACAAGACAAATTACAGTCTTGCAAGACACACTACAGTCTTACAAGACACACTACAGTCTTACAAGACACACTTCAGTCTTACAAGGCACACTGTAGTCTTACAAGACACCTATCGTCTTACAAAGACACACTGTAGTCTCAACAAGACACACTTCAGTCTTACAAGACACACTGCAGCCTTACAAGACGCACTAGTCCTTATTAGACACACTAGAGTCCTTACAAGACACACTACAGTCTTACAGACACATTACAGTCTTACAATACACACTACCGTCTTACAAGACACACTACAGTCTTACAAGACAATACTATAGTCTTACAAGAACACACTACAGTCTTAACAAGACACACTACAGTCTTACAAGACACCACTACAGTCTTTACAAGTCCACACTAGCAGTCTTACAAGACGTCACAAACAGTCTTATTATTAGACACACTACAGTCTACAAGACACACAACAGTCTTACAAGACACACTACAGTCTTACAAGACACACCATAGCTTACAAGACACACTACAGTTTTACAAGACACACTCATCCTTACAAGACACACTACAGTCTTTACAAGGAGCACACTTCAGTCTTACCAAAGACACACTAACAGTCTTACAAGACAGACTGGAGCCTTACAAAGACGCACTAAAGACTAAAGACACTCTACAGTCCCTTACAAGACACACTACAGTCTTACAAGACACACTATAGTCTTAAACAAGACACATCCGTCTTACAAGACACACTACAGTCTTACAAACACACTACAGTTCTTACAGACACAATACCAGTCTTACAAGACACACTACATCTACTAACACACTACAGTCTTACAAGCCACATACAGTTCTGCAAGACACAACTGCCGCCTAACAATACGCACTACAGACTTAATAGACAATCTACAGTCTACAAACACCTACAGTCCATACAGACACATTACAGTCTTACAAGACACACTACAGTCTTACAAGACTTCTACAGTCTTACAAACATACACACTAACAGACTACGAGACACCTACAGTCCTTGCAAGACATCTACACCTGAGTTCTTCAGACGCACAACGTCCTTACAGACACAACCGCAGCTACAGGACACACTACAGTCTTAATAGACACGCTATAGTCACTTTCACGAACACACTATAGTCTTACCAACACCCCTACAGTCTACAACGACACACTACAGTCTTACAAGACACAGCTACAGTCTTACAAGACAAACTGCAGCCTTACAAGAAAGACGCACTAATCAGTCGAAATAGACACACTACAGTCTTACAAGACACACTAGACAGCCATTACAAAACACAATACATATCTTACAAGACACACTGCAAGCCTTACAAGACGCACTACAGTTTAAATAGATAAACTACATCTTACCAGACACACTACAGTCTTACAAGAAAAAACACTGTCTTGCAAGACACACTAGAGTCTTACAAGACACACTGCAGCCTACAATACGAAACTACAGTCTTTAATAGACGCACTAACAGACTTACAAGACACACTGCAGCCTTACAAGACAAACTACAGTCTTAATAGACCGCACTACATTCTTACAAGAGAAACTACAGTGGTTTACAAACACATTTCAGTCTTGCAAGACACACTACAGTCTTACAATGACACACTACAGTCTACAAGACACACTTCATCTTACAAGGCACACTATTGTCTTATAAGAACACTTAGTCTCACAAGACACACTACAGTCTGTACAAGCACACTACAGCTTACAAGACACACTGCAGCCTAAGAAGACACACTATAGTCTTACAAGACACACTGCAGCCTTACAAGACGCACTACAGTCTTAATAGACACACTACAGTTTTACAAGACAACTACAGTCCTTAATAACACTCTACAGTCCTTACAAGACACACTACAGTCTTACAAGACACACTACAGTCTTACAAGACACATTACAGTCTTACAAGACACACTACAGTCTTACAAGACACACTATAGTCTTACAAGACACACTGCAGCCTTACAAGACGCACTACAGTCTTAACTAAACACATTATAGTCCTTAAACAAGACACACTTCAGTCTTACATAGACACACTACAGTCTTACAAGAACAAACTACCGTCTTACAAGAGTCACTAAAGTCTTACAAGACACACTACAGTCCCCCCCCCTTACAAGACACACTACAGTCTTACAAGACACAGTTCCAGTCTTACAAGACACACTACAGTCTTAACAGGACACACTACATTCTTACAAGACACTCTACAGTCTTTACTAGACACACTAACAGTCTTACAAGACACACTACAGTCTTAACAAGACACACTACAGATCTACAAGACACAGTAACAGTTTTTACAAGACACACTACAGTCTACAAGACACACTATAGTCTTAAAGAACACTGCAGAAGCCTTACAAGACGCACTTCAGTCTTAATAGACAACATTACAGTCTTACAAGACACACTGCTGTCTTACGAAGACACACTACAGTCTTACAAGACACACTAACCGTCTTACAAGAGTCACTAAAGTCTTACAAGACACACTACATAGTCTACAAGACACACTAACAGTCTTACAGACACAGTTTCAGTCCGTACAAGACACACTACAGTCTTAACAAGCCAAACAACAGTCATACAAGACACACTGCCGCCTTACTAGACCACTACAGTCTTAATAGACACACTAACAGTCCTTACAAGAACACTGTAGTCTTAGAAGACACACTATAGTCTTACAAGACAAACTGTAGCTCACAAGACACACTACAGTCCTTACAAGACACACTTACTGTCTTACAAGACACACTAACAGTCCTTACAAGACACAGTTCATCTTACAAGACACACTACAGCCTTACAAGACGCACTACAGTCTTAATAGAACACACTACATAGTTTTACAAGACACCCTAACAGTCCTTAATAACACACTACAGTCTTACAAGACACACTACCGTCTTACAAGACACAACTACATCTTACAAGACACATTACAGTCTTACAGACACACTACAGTCTTACAAGACACAACTATATCTAACAATACACACTTGCAGCTTACAAGACGCACTACAGACTTAATAGACACATTATAGTCTTACAGACACACTTTCAGATTACATGACACACTACAGTCCTTACCAGACACACTTACCGTCTTCAAAGTCACTAAAGTCTTACAAGACACACTACAGTCTTACAAGACACACTACAGTCTTACAAGAACACCGTTCAGCTCTTACAAGAACAACACTATAGTCTTACAGACACACTACAGTTCTTATACAAGATCACACTACATCCTTTCATAGACACAACTACAGTCCTTAACAAGACAAACGTGACAGTCTTACAAGACACACTACAGCCTTACAAGACACAGTCAGTTTTTACAAGACACACACAGTCCTTCCAAGACACACTACATCTTACAAGACACACTACCGTCTTACAGAGTCACTAAAGTTCTTAAAACACACTACAGTCCTTACAAGACACACTACAGTCTTACAAACACAGTTTTCAGTCCCTTACAAGACACACTGCCGCCTTAACAAGACGCACTACAGTCATTAAATAGACACCTGCCTACAGTCTTACAAGACACACTACAGTCTTAATAAGACAACACCTATAGTCTTACAATACACACTACAGTCATACAAGCACACTACAGTCTTTACAACCCACTGCCGCCTTACAAGACCACAAACGAGTCTTAATGACACTCTAACAGTCGTACAAGAACACACTACAGTCTTAATAGACACACTTTAGTCTACAGACACACAACCGTCTTACAAGACACTTTTCAGTCTTACAAGGACACACTGTAGTCTTACAAGACACACTATAGCTTACAAGAACCTGCAGCCTTAAAGACACCTATAGTCCTTACAAGAAACAGCTGCAGCCTTACAAGAAGCACTACACTCTTAATAGACACACTACAGCTTAACAAGACACACTACAGTCTAATAGACACACTACAGTCCTTACAAGACACATTACAGTCTTAACAAGAACACATTAACCAGTCTAGCAAGACACACTACTGGTCCTACAAGACAACATTACAAGTCTTTTCAAGGCACTCTACTGTCTTACAAGACACGCGTATAGTCTTACAAGACACAGTTCAGTCTTACAAGGCAGATATGTAGTCTTACAAGTCATCACTATAGTGTTACAAACACATATAGTCTTACAAGACACACTATAGTCCTACCAAGACACACTACAGTCATTCAAGACACACTACAGACCTTACAAGACACACTACAGTCTTACATAATATACATTTGTCTTTATAGACCACAACTATAGTCCTTACAAGACACAGCTACAGCTTTTCAAGACTCACTACAGTCTTCAAGACACACTACAGTCCTTACAAGACACAGTACAGTCTTACAATACACACTACAGTCTACAGACGCACTACTGTCCTTAAATAGACATATTACAGTCCCTATCAAGACACACCTTCAGTCTTACAAGACACTCAACATCTTACAAGACACACTACCGTCGTTACAAGACTCACTAAAGTCCTTTAATACAACACTACAGTCTTACAAGACACTCTACAGTCCTTACAAGAGCCACAGTTCCGTCTTACAAGACACACTACAGTCTTACAAAGCCACACTACAGTCTTAACAAGACACACTGCCGTCCTTCCTACATGAACGCATAACAGTCTTAATAGACACACAACAGTCTTAAAAGACACACTACAGTCATACAAGACACACTACAGTCTTACAAGACACATACAGTCTTGCAAACACCCTACAGTCTTACAAGACACGACTGAAGTCTTACAAACACATTTCAGTCTTACAAGGCACACATGTATCCCTTACAGACACTCTATATTCTTACAGACACACTGTATCTCACAAGACAAACTTCAGTCTTACAAGACACCACTACAGTCGTACAAGACACACTGCACTCTTACAAGACACTACAGTCTTACAGACCACACTACAGCCTTACTAGACGCCTACAGTCTTAATAGACAACACTAACAGTCTTACAAGACACACTACCGTCTTAATAGACACACTATAGAGTCTTACAGGTGAGACACACTACAGTCTTATCAAGATACGCATACAGTCTTACAAGACCACTACAGTCTTACAAGACACATTACAGTCTTTGCTAGACAACACTACAGTCTTTGATAAAGACACCAACAACTTACAGTCCATACAAGACACATCAGTCTTACAGAGGCACACTGTACGTCTTAAAAGACACACATATCTTATAAGACACACTGTAGTGTTAAAAGACACCACTACAGTCTTACAGACCACCACTATAGTCTTACTAGAACACTACTAGCCTTTCAAGACACACTACATTCTTACAAAGACACACTACTGTCCTTTATAACACACTATATCTCACAAGAACACACTACAGCTTTACAAGACACACGACAGTCATTCAAGACACACTACATCTTACAAAGACACACTACAGTTCTTACAAGACACACTACAGGTCTTACAGGACACACTACAGTCCTTACAAGACGCACTACAGTCTACAAGACACACTACAGACCCTTACAAGACACCACTGCAGTCTTACAAGACACACTACAGTCTTACAAGAACACACTACAGCCTTACAATACGCACAACAGTCTTAATAGACACACTAAAGTCTTACAAGACACTCTACCATTCATACCAGACACAATACAGTCCTTACAAGACACACTACCGTCTTACAAGACACACTACAGTCTTACAAGACACACTAATCAGTCTTACAAACACACTACAGTCCTTACAAGACACACTACAGTCATACAAGACACAATAACAGTCTTGCAAGATGCCTACAGTCTTAATAGACACACTAGTCTTACAAGCACACTACAGTGTTACAAGACAACCCTAAGCCTTACAAGACGCACTACAGTCCTTAATCGACACACTAAGGGTGTAGATGAGGTTTCCCGCGCGCTGAGCAAAAAAAAATTCGAAAATATATGAAAACTGAGTTATTGTTACCAACAAATAGACTGAACTTTCGGGCTACACGCTGGTATAATTTATTAATCCTTGTACGATGTTTCTAAAAGTAATTTACAGCCATTTTATAACAGGCATGGTGACAGCGCTGACGCGACATAGTGCGTACTAGCGCTGACTCAGCTTGGTTGACGTTTTCGGTTAACTTTTTCCCCGTGGTTATTTTATCGTTTTCGTACATCCTTTTTTATGTCTAATATAATACAAATTCACCATCTGAGATCATTGCAGAGTTGGGGTGGAGCTAATGTGATCAAGGGAACCAATCGGGAACCCCCTGGGAATAGTGCATAAATGGCCGACACCTCCAGCCAACAAAATTCCATACCCGACGCTAATATCATTATAAGGCTTATTTGTTTATCTATCACAATTGATCTATTATGATATAATGCAATATAATAATAGCATAAAACATAAAAAAGTACACCTCAAAAAAAAATATATAGCATAATAATGACGTGCCCCGAGGAATAAATTTCTATCGATATTTTCCCCTGAAAGGTGAAGATAGGGTCCGCCCTCTCTCATCAGTGATGAGAGAAAACGGATTTACAATGGTTAGACTGTAATAAACACTCGTAGGCCGCGGAAAAAGTGTAAAATAAAGCGAATTTTTTCGGGAAAAATTTTTTTCCGGGCAGCGGGGTTGCCGCGCCTGCGGCCTATATCTCCGAAAGTAACTTATTTACACTATTTAGGGGACTCCATCCTTATTTATGAAATGAATTTGACTTGATTTTCACAACAAACATGGAGAAATGATTGCTTTACAAGGTATGTGTACCTTCTGAACTATCCCAAATATTTTAAGATTTATTTGGGCAACAAGACCGACATCTTCCAATATATCAAAAAAGTTTATGAAACGTTTATTTTTTTTTAGCAAGAAGATAAGGTTTATTTTTAGAATTGTCAATGACAAGTGATGGAATTAGAGTTGTTCTAGCAGCACCAAGTGTCATAACCACTTGTCCGAGTACCACTGACATAACTGTGCCCTGCCAAATGCAATTTTTCGTAAATTATGCATATTTCATTTCTTTTTGGCCGATATGAATTGAAACTTTCTCAGCACAGCATACTCGATATAACCTTCTAATAGTAAGTCCAAAAATGAACGTAATTCGTTCCATAAAAAAAGGTTCGTTAACATGCGGCCAACATCTTCCCAAAAGTCTTACAAGACACACTACCGTCTTACAAGACACAATACAGCTTACAAGACCACACTACCGACTTACAAGACACACTACAGTCACAAGACACACTATATAGTACAGTCCTTACAAGACACATTACAGTCTTACAATACACACTACAGTCTTAGCCAGACACAATAACAGTCTTCAAATGCACTACCAGTCTTAATAGACCACTTGTCTTTCAAGACACACTAAGTAGTTACAAGACACAATACAGTCTTACAAGACACACTACCTGTCTTACAATGACACCCCTACAGTCTTACAAGACACACTACAGTCTTACAAGACACACTATAGTCTTACAAGACACACTAGAGTCTTACAAGACACACTACAGTCTTACAAGACACACTACAGTCTTACAAGAAACACTGCAGCCTTAGAAGTCACACTACAGTCTTAATAGACACACTACAGTCTTACAAGACACACTACAGTCTTACAAGACACACTACAGTCTTACAAGACACATTACAGTCTTGCAAGACGCACTACAGTCTTACAAGACACACTACCGTCTTACAAGACACATTTCAGTTATACAAGGCACACTGTAGTCTTACAAGACACACTATAGTCTTACAAGACACACTGTAGTCTCACAAGACACACTGCAGTCTTACAAGACACACTACAGTCATTCAAGACACACTACAGCCTTACAAGACACACTACAGTTTTACAAGACACACTACTGTCTTTATAGACACACTATAGTCTTACAAGACACACTACAGCTTTACAAGATACACTACAGTCTTACAAGACAAACTACAGTCTTACAAGACACAGTACAGTCTTACAAGACACACTACAGTCTTACAAGACATACTATAGTCTTACAAGACACACTACAGTCTTACAAGACACACTACAGCCTTGCAAGACACACTACAGTCTTACAAGACACACTACAGTCTTAATAGACACACTAGAGTCTTACAAGACACACTACAGTCTTACAGGACACACTACAGTCTTACAAGACACACTACAGCCTTGCAAGACACACTACAGTCTTAAAAGACACACTACAGTCTTAATAGACACACTAGAGTCTTACAAGACACACTACAGTCTTACAGGACACACTACAGTCTTACAAGACACACTGCAGCCTTACAAGACACACTACAGTCTTACAAGACACATTACAGTCTTACAAGACACACTACAGTCTTACAAGACACACTATAGTCTTACAAGACACACTGCAGCCTTACAAGACGCACTACAGTCTTAATAGACACATTATAGTCTTACAAGACACACTTCAGTCTTACAAGACACACTACAGTCTTACAAGACACACTACCGTCTTACAAGAGTCACTAAAGTCTTACAAAACACACTACAGTCTTACAAGACACACTACAGTCTTACAAGACACAGTTCAGTCTTACAAGACACACTACAGTCTTACAGGACACACTACAGTCTTACAAGACACACTACAGTCTTACAAGACACACTACAGTCTTACAAGACACACTTCAGTCTTACAAGACACACTACAGTCTTACAAGACACACTACAGTTTTACAAGACACACTACAGTCTTACAAGACACACTACAGTCTTACAAGACACACTATAGTCTTACAAGACACACTGCAGCCTTACAAGACGCACTACAGTCTTAATAGACACATTAAAGTTTTACAAGACACACTTCAGTCTTACAAGACACACTACAGTCTTACAAGACACACTACCGTCTTACACAAGTCACTAGTCTTACAAGACACACTACAGTCTTACAAGACACACTACAGTCTTACAAGACACAGTTCAGTCTTACAAGACACACTACAGTCTTACAAGCCACACTACAGTCTTACAAGACACACTGCCGCCTTACAAGACGCACTACAATCTTAATAGACACACTACAGTCTTACAAGACACACTACAGTCTTACAAGACACAATACAGTCTTACAAGACACATTACAGTCTTGCAAGACACACTACAGTCTTACAAGACACACTACAGTCTTACAAGACACACTTCAGCCTTACAAGGCACACTGTAGTCTTACAAGACACTCTATAGTCTTACAAAACACACTGTAGTCTCACAAGACACACTTCAGTCTTACAAGACACACTGCAGCCT
>NC_069404.1:1083582-1108340 GCF_026875155.1 Cherax quadricarinatus | reverse complement strand
AGGGTTTTAAATTTAGTGGTCTTAAAAAAATTTAAATGTGTCTTTAAGATGATTTGGTCTTGTAAGACTTAGTGTGTCTTGTAAGACTTTTAGTGTGTTTTTTAAGACTTGGGGTGTTTGTAAGACTGTGTGTGTTTTGAAAGGGATGTAGTGTTTTTAAGCTTTTGGTGTCTTGAAGACGTAGTGGTCTTGAAGCTGTAGTGGTTTGAAAGAGTAGGTGTTTGTAAGACTGTAGTGTTCTTTAAACTTATTTTTTAACCATTTTTAAAAACTTATTTTTTTAAATTAAATTTCTTTAACTTTATTTTTTTAAAACTTTTTTTTTAAAATTATTTTTTTTAAACTTTATTTTTTTTTAAAAACTTTTTTAAAAAATTTTTTTTTTCTTTTAACTTTTTTAAATAAATAATTTTAAAATCTATATTTAATAAATTTCCAAATTCAATCCCAATATATAAAAACCCAAAATTTAAATACCCATATTTTTACAATAATCAAATATAAAAAATAAATTAAAAATATAAATACTAACTATTATACAAAATCCTATATATAAAAAAATTCAAAATTTATACTACCCCTATTAAAAATAACTTAATCCCTCCAAATAAATCCCCATAATATTAAAACCCCCATATTTTCATTAACCCCCATCTTTAAAAATATCCATAAATATAAAAATATATAATATATTACAATCCCTAATATTTATACAAAAACTCCTATAATAAAACCTCCAAATATTACAATACCCCATATATATACAAACCCCCATACTATATACAATCCCCATATTATAAATACTTCCAATTATAAATACCTATATATAAAATATTTACTTATAAATCCCTAAAATTATATACAAATTCCATACTTATAAAAAATTCCATATATATACAATACCTCCATATTAATTTTACCCCAACTTTATAAAAATTCCTCTTATATACAATACCCCCCATCTTTATACAATCCCAAATATTATAAAAAAATAAAAAATTTAAATCCTAAAACTAATACAAAACCCCCCTTTATATACAATACTCCATATATATACAATCCTATCTATATAAAATACCCCCAAAATTATATAAAAACCCTCCATATTATAAACCTAAAACAATATAAAACCCCCAAACCCTATATAAAAAAACTCCTACTTATAAAATACCCCCCAATTATAAAATCCCTTTCCATATTATAAATACTCCATACTAAAAATCCTCCATACCTAAAACAATCCCCAATTTATAAAACCCTTTACTATATAAAAAAACCTCATATCAATCCCCTGAAGTGTGCTGGGAGGCAGTTTGTTGGAACAGTTCGGGAGCCTGACACTTTATTGCTATTGGTCTCTTAACGTGATAGTGAAACCCTGCTTTTCATTGAGACTGTAGTGTGTCTTGTAAGGCTATACTGTGTCTTGTAAGACTGTAGTGTGTCTTGTAAGACTGTACTGTGTCTTGTTAGACTCTAGTGTCTTTTCTAAGACTGTAGAGTGTCTTGTAAGACTGTAGTGTGTCTTGTAAGACTCTAGTGTGTCTATTAAGACTGTAGTGTGTCTTGTAAGGCTGCAGTGTGTCTTGTAAGACTCTAGTGTGTCTATTAAGACTGTAGTGTGTCTTGTAAGGCTGCAGTTTGTCTTGTAAGACTGTAGTATTTCTTGTAAAGACTTAATGTTGAATTGTAAGCTGTAGTGTGTCTTGTAAGACTGTAGTGAGTCTTGTAAGACTGTTACTGTGTCTTGTAACGGACTGTAGTTTGTCTTGTAAGACTGTAGTGGTCTTGTAAAACTGTTAAGTGGTCTTGTAAGACTGTAGTGAGTCTTGTAAGACTGTATGTGTCTTGTAAGGACTGTAAGTGTGTCTTAGTAAGACTGTAGAGTGTTTTGTAAGACTGTAGTGTTTCTTGTAAGACTGTACTGTGTTTGTAAGACTGTAGTGGTGTCTTTTAAGACTGTAGTGTGTCTTGTAAGACTACCGAGTGGTGTCTTGTAAGACTATTGTGTGTCTTGTAATGACTACAGTTGTGCCTTGTAAGACGAAGTGTCGTCTTGTAGAAGTGTGTCTTGTAAGACTGTAGTGTGGTCTTGCAAGACTGTAGTGTGTCTTGTAAGGGACTGTAGTGTGTCTTTGTAAGCTGTAGTGTGTATTGTAAGGGACTGTAGTTGTGTCTTGTAAGAACTGTAGTGTGCCTTGTAAGATTAGTGTGCTATTAAGACTGCAGTGTGTCTTGTAAGGCTGCAGTGTGTCTTGTAAGACTGTAGTGCGTCTTGTAAGACTATAGTGTGTCTTGTAAGACTGCAGAGTGTCTTGTAAGACTGTAGTGTGTCTTGTAAGACGGTAGTATGTCTTGTAAGACATGTAGTGTGTCTTGTAAGACTGTAGTGTGTCTTGTAAGACTGTAGTTTGTATTGTAAGACTTTAGTGTGTCTTGTTAGACTGTAGTGTGTCTTGTAAGACTGTACTGTGTCTTGTAAGACTCTAGTGTGTCTTGTAAGACTAGAGTGTGTCTTGTAAGACTGTAGTGTGTCTTGTAAGACTGTAGTGTGTCTTGTAAGCTGTCCTGTATGAATTGTCTAGTAAGACTGTAGTGTGTCTATTAAGACTTTAGTGTGTCTTGTAAGACTTCAGTGTGTCTTGTAAGGCTATAGTGTCACTTGTAAGACTACAGTGTGCCTTGTAAGACCGAAGTGTGTCTTGTAAGACTGTAATGTGTCTTGCAAGACTGTAATGTGTCTTGTAAGACTGTAGTTTTTCTTGTAAGAGTGTAGTGGTCTTGTTAAGACGTATTGTGTCATGTATGACTGTAGTGTGTACTATTTGAGACTGAGTAGTGTGTCTTGTAAGGCTATACTGTGTCTTGTAAGACTGTAGTGTGTCTTGTAAGACTGTACTGTGTCTTGTTAGACTCTAGTGTCATTTCTAAGACTGTAGAGTGTCTTGTAAGACTGTAGTGTGTCTTGTAAGACTCTAGTGTGTCTATTAAGACTGTAGTGGTCTTGTAGCATGCAGTGTGTCTTGTATGGGACTCTAGTGTTTCTATAAGACTGTAGTGTGTCATTGTAAAGGATGCAGTTGTGTCTTGTATTGACGGTAGTATTTCTTGTAAGACTGTAGTGTGTCTTGTAAGACTGTAGTGTGTCTTGTAAGACTGTAGTGCGTCTTGTAAGACTGTACTGTGTCTTCTAAGACTGTTTGTGGTCTTGTTAAGACTTGTAGTGTGTCTTGTAAGACTGTAGTGTGTCTTGTAAGACTGTATTGAGTCTTGTAAGACTATACTGTGTCTTGTAGACTCGTAGTGTGTTTGTAGACTGTAGTGTGTTTTGTAAGACTGTAGTGTGTCTTGTAAGACTGTACTGTGTCTTGTAAGGGACTGTAGTGTGTCTTGTAAGACTGTAGGTGTCTTGTAAGACAACAGTGTGTTTGTAGACTATAGTGTGTCTTGTAAGACTGTAGTGTGTCTTGTAGGGACGTTTGTGTGTCTTGTAAGCTGCAGTGTGTCTAGTAAGACTGTAGTGTGTCTATTAAGACTGTAGTGTGTCTTGTAAGAACTACAGTATGTCTTGTAAGAACTATAGTTGGGGGTCTTGTAAGACTTCTGTGTGCCTTGTAAGACCGAAGTGTGTCTTGTAAGAAGTGGTCTTGTAAGGACCTGTAGTGTGTCTTGCATGACTGTAGTGTGTCTTGTAAGAATGATAGTGTGTCTTGTAAGACTGTAGTGTGTCTTGTTAGGATTGTCGTGTTTATTGTCTTGTAGGACTTAGTGTGTTCTTGTAAGACTTTAGTGTGTCGTGTTAAGATTGAGTGTGTCTTGTAAGGTCTGTAGTGTGTCTTGTAAGACTGTAATGTGTCTTGTAAGACTGTAGTGTGTCTTGTAAGACTACAGTGTTTCTTGTAAGACTATAGTGTGTCTTGTAAGACTTCAGTGTGCCTTGTAAGACTGAACTGTGTCTTGTAAGACTACAGTGTGTCTTGTAAGACTGTAGTGTGTCTTGTAAGACTGTAGTGTGTCTTATGACTGTAGTGTGTCTTGTAAGACTCTAGTGTGTCTTGTAAGACTGTGTACGGATTGTAAAAAAGACTGTAGCTGTCTGTCTTTGTTAGGACAGTAGTGTGTCTTGTAAGACAGTAGTGTGTCTTGTAAGACTGTAGAGTGTCTTGTAAGACTATAGTGTGTCTAGTAAGACTCTAGTGTGTCTATTAAGACTGTAGAGTGTCTTGTAAGGCTGCAGTGTGTCTTAAGACTGTAGTATGGCTTGTAAGACAGTAGTGTGTCTTGTATGACAAAATAGTGTGTCTTGTAAGAATTAGAGTGTCTTGTAGGAACTGTAGTGTTGTCTATTAGACTGTAGTGAGTCTTGTAAGACTGTACTTTGTCTTGTAAGACTGTAGTGTGTCTTGCAAGACTGTAGTGTGTCTTGTAAGACAGTAGTGTGTCTTGTAAGACTGTAGTGTGTCTTGTAAGGCTGCAGTGTGTCTAGTAAGACTGTAGTGTGTATTGTTAGGACTATAGTGTGTTTGTAAGGCTGCAGTGTGTCTAGTAAGACTACAGTGTGCCTTGTAAGACTGAACTGTGTCTTGTAAGACTACAGTGTGTCTTGTAAGGCTGTAGTGTGTTGTCAAGACTGTCGTTGTGTCTTGTAAGACTTAGTGTGTCTATTAAGGACTGTAGTGTTTTCGTGGTAAGACTGTAGTGTATGTATATTAAGCACTGTTGTGCATCTAGAAGGCTGCAGTGATCTCTTGAAAGACTGTAGTGTGTCTTGTAAGAGTTTAGTGTGTTTGTAAAACTGTAGTGTTGTCTTGTAAGGCTGTAATGTGTCTTGTAAGACTGTAGTGTGTTGGTAAGACTGTATGTGTCTTGTAAAACTGTAGTGTGTCTTGTAAGATGTAGTGTGTCTTGTAAGAACTGTATGTGTGCCTTGTAAGACTGTAGTGTGTCTATTAAGGACTGTTTGTGCCTTCTGTAAGGCTGCATGTGTCTTGTAGGACTGCAGTGTGTCTTGTAGCTGTAATGTGTATTGTAAGACTGTAGTGTGTCTTGTAAGGACTGTAGTGTGTCTTGTAAGACTGTAGTGTGTCTTGTAAAGGACTATAGTGTGCCTATTAGTTCTTGCAGTGTGCTAGTAAGACTGTAGGGCGTCTTTGTAAGACTATAGTGTGTCTTGTAAGACTGTAGAGTGTCGTGTATAAGACTGTTAGTGTGTTCGTGGTAAGATGTAGTATGTCTTGTAAGACTCGTTAAAAGTGTGTCTTGTAGACTGTAGTTGTCTTGTAAGGACTGTAGTTTGTCTTGTAAGACTTTTAGTGTGTTCGTATTGACGGTAGTGTGGTCTTGTAAGACTGTAACTGTGGTTTGGAAGACTCTTGTGAGTCTTTAAGACTTAGAGTGTGTCTTGTTAAGATGTAGTGTGTCTTGTAAGACTCTAGTGTGTCTATTAAGACTGTAGTGTGTCTTGTAAGACTGTAGTGTGTCTTGTAAGGCTGCATTTTGTCTAGTAAGACTGTAGTGTGTCTATTAAGACTGTAGTGTGTCTTGTAAGACTACAGTGTGTCTTGTAAGGCTATAGTGTCACTTGTAAGACTACAGTGTGCCTTGTAAGATCGAAGTGTGTCTTGTAAGACTGTAATGTGTCTTGCAAGACTGTAATGTGTATTGTAAGACTGTAGTTTTTCTTGTAAGACTGTAGTGTGTCTTGTAAGACTGTATTGTGTCTTGTAAGACTGTAGTGTGTCCTGGAGTTTACCTGGAGAGAGTTTCGGGGGTCAACGCCCCCGCGGCCCGGTCTGTGACCAGGCCTCCTGGTGGATCAGTGCCTGATCAACAGGGCTGTTGCTGCTGCGCTGCACGCAAAACCAATCGTAAAGCCACAGCCATGCTTTGATCCTGGACACGATTTAGGTTGCTTGTCCGTGCCAGCTTGAAGATTGCCAGGGGTCTGTTTGTAATCACCTTAAGTGTGTGGGGAGCAGTTGAACGTATCGGGCCCCTGACACTATTTGGTATGGTTCTTAAGTGCTAGTGACACCCTGCTTTTCCATTGAGACTGTAGGTGTGTCTTGTAAGGTATACTGTGTATTGTAAGACTGTTTTAGTGTGTCTTGTAAGGACTGTACTGTGTCTTGGTTAGACTCTTGTGATTCTTCTAAGGACTGTAGAGTGTCTTGTAAGACTGTAGTGTGGCTTGTACGGACTCTAGTGTGTCTATTAAGACTGTAGGTGTCTTGTAGACTTAGTGTGTATATTAAAGAACTGTAGTGTGTCTTGTAAGGCTGCTGTTGTGTCTTGTAAGACTCTAGGGTGTCTTATTAAGACTGTATGTGTCTTGTAAGGCGGGGGGGGACTGCAGTTTGTCTTGTGGGGGTAAGCTGTAGTATTTCCTTGTAAGACTGTAGTGTGTCTTGTAAGACTGTAGTGTGTCTTGTCATTTGTAAGACTGTAGTGTGTCTTGTAAGACTGTTACTGTGCCTTGTAAGACTGTAGTTGTCTTGTAGACTGTAGTGTGTCTTGTAAAGACTGTTGTGTGTTTGTAAGGACTGTAGTGAGTCTTGTAGACTGTACTGTGTCTTGTAAGACTGAAGTGTGTCTTGTTAAGCTGTAGTGTGTTTGTAAAGACTGTAGTGGGTCTTGTAAGACTGTACTGTGCTTGTAAGACTGTAGTGTGTCTTTTAAGACTTTTTGTGTGTCTTGTAAGATACAGAGTGTCTTGTAAGACTATAGTGTGTCTTGTAAGACTACAGTGGCTGCCTTGTAAGACCGAAGTGTGTTCTTGTAAGAGTGTGTATTGTAAGACTGTAGTGTGTCTTGCAGTCGGTAGTGTGTCTTGTAAGACTGTATTGTGTGTTTTGTAAGACTGTAGTGTGTCTTGTAAGACTGTTAGTGGTCTTGTAAGACGGTAGTGTGCCTTGTAAGCCAATAGTGTGTCTATTAAGACTGCATTGGTGTGTCTTGTAAGGACTGCAGTGTGTCTTGTAAGACTGTAGTGCGTCTTGTATGACTATAGTGTGTCTTGTAGGATTGTAGTGTGTCTTGTAAGATGTAGTGCGTCTTGTAAGACTCTGTAGGTGTCTTGTAAGATTGTAATGTGTTTGTAAAGGCTGCAGTGTGGTTAGTAAGATGTAGTGTGTCTATTAAGACTGTAGTGTGTCTTGTAAGACTACAGTATTTTGTGTAGACTATGTGTGTCTTGTAAGACTACTTTGTGCCTTGTTAAGACGAAGTAGTGGTGTCTAGTAAGAGGTGTGTCCTGGTAAGACTGTAGTGTGTCTTGCAAGACTGGAGTGTGTCTGTAAAGACTGTAGTGTGTCTTGTAAGACTGTAGTGTGTCTTGTAGATTGTAGTGTGTTCTTGTTAGACTGTAGTCGTGTATTGTAAGACTGTAGTGTGGTCTTGTATCTAGATTGTAGTGTGTCTTGTAAGACTGTAGTGTGTCTTGTAAGACTGTAATGTTCTGGTAAGACTGTAGTGTGTCTTGTAAGACTACAGTGTTTCTTGTAAGACTATAGTGTGTCTTGAAGACTTCAGCGTGCCTTGTATGACTGAATCTGTGTCTTGTAAGACTGCTGTGGTCTTTTAAGACTGTAGGGTGTCTTGTAAGACTGTAGTGATGTCTTGTAAGGACTATAGTTGTCTATTAAGACTGTAGTGTGTCTTGTAAGACTCTAGTGTGTCTTGTAAGACTGTAGTATGGCTTGTAAGACTGTAGTGTGTCTTGTTAGACAGTAGTGTGTCTTGTAAGACAGTAGTGTGTCTTGTAAGACTGTAGAGTGTCTTGTAAGACTATAGTGTGTCTAGTAAGACTCTAGTGTGTCTATTAAGACTGTAGAGTGTCTTGTAAGGCTGCAGTGTGTCTTAAGACTGTAGTATGGCTTGTAAGACTGTAGTGTGTCTTGTAAGACAGTAGTGTGTCTTGTAAGACTGTAGTGTGTCTTGTAAGACTGTATGTTGGCTTGTAAGACTGTAGTGAGTCTTGTAAGATGACTTTGTCTTGTAAGATCTGTAGCTGTGTGTGTCTTGCAGACTGTAGTGTGTCTTGTTAAGACAGTTTTAGTGTGTCTTGTAAGACTGTAGTGTGTCTTGTAGGCGCAGTGTGTCTAGTAAGACTGTAGTGTTATGGCTATATTAAAGACTGTAGTAGTTTGTCTTGTAAGACTACAGGTGTGTCTTGTAGACTATTGTGTTGTCTTGTAAGACTTCTGTGTGCCTTGTAAGACCGATAGTGCGTCTTGTAAAGAGTGTGGTCTTGTAAGACTGTTGTGTGTCTTGCATGACTGTAGTGTGTCTTGTATGACTGTAGACAAACTGTGTCTTTGTAAGACTGTAGTGTGTCTTGTAAGATTGTAGTGTGTCTTGTAAGATGTAGTGTGTTTGTAAGACTTAAATGTGTTCTTGTAAGACTGTAGTGTGTCTTGTAAGGACCTGTACTGCTGAAGGAACTGACTTTGGGACTTGTCCAGTGCCAGCTTGAAGATTGCAGGGGTCCTGTTGGTATCCCCCTTAGTGTGCTGGGAGGCGTTGAACTCAGTCTGGGAGAGCCTGAACACTTATTGTATGGTCTCTTAAACGTGCCTAGTGACACCCCTGCTTTTCATTGAGACTGTAGTGTGTCTTGTAAGGCTATACTGTGTCTTGTAAGACTGTAGTGTGTCTTGTAAGACTGATTACTGTGTCTTTGTTCGACTCTAGTGTCTCTTCTAAGTCTGTAGAGTGTTATCTGTAAGACTGCTTGTGTGTCTTGTAAGACTCTAGTGTGTATATTAAGACTGTAGTGTGTCTTGTAGGCTGCAGTGTGTCTTGTAAGACTTAGTGTGTCTATTAAGACTGTTGTGGTCTTGTAAGGCTGCAAGTTTGTCTTGTAAGCTGTAGTATTTCTTGTATGACTGTAGTGTGTCTTGTAAAACTGTAGTGTGTCTGGTAAGACTGTTAGTGGGTCTTGTAAGATGTACTGTGTACTTGTAGACTGTAGTTTGTCTTGTAAGACTGCAGGTGTGTCTTGTAAGACTGTAGTGTGTATTATAAGGACGTAGTGAGTATTTAAGACTGTTCTGTGTCTTGTAAAGGACTGTAGTGTGTCTTGTGAGACTGTAGTGTGTTTTGTAAGACGGTAGTGTGTCTTGTAAGATGTACTCGTGTCTTGTAGACTGTAGTGTGTCTTTTAAGACTGTAGTGTGTCTTGTAAGACTACAGATGTGTCTTGAAAGACCTATAGTGTGTCTTGTAAGGACTACAGTGTGACTTATGTAAGACCGAAGTGGTTCTTGTAAGAGTGTTTGTATTGTAAGACTGTAGTGTGTCTTGCAAGACTGTAGTGTGTATTGTAAGACTGTTAGTGTGTCTGTAGTCTGTTGTGTGTCTTGTAAGTCTGTAGTGTGTCTTGTAAGACTGAGTGTTGCCTTGTAAGACAATAGTGTGTCTATAAGACTGCAGTGTGTCTTGTAAGGCTGCAGTGTGTCTTGTAAAGACTGTAGTGCTATTTGTAAGACTTATAGTTGTGTTTGTAAGACTGCAGAGTGATACTTGTAATGACTGTAGTGTGTCTTGTAAGACTGTAGTATGTCTTGTAAGGACTGTAGTGTGTCTTGTAAGGACTGTTAGTGTGTTTCTTTGTATGACTGTAGTTTGTATTGTAAGACTTTAGTGTGTCTTGTAAGACTGTAGTGTGTCTTGTAAGACTGTACTGTGTCTTGTAAGACTCTAGTGTCTGTCTTGTAAGGACTAGAGTGTGTCTGTAAGACTGTAGTGTGTCTTGTAAGGACTGTGTGTGGTTGTAAGGCGGCATTTTGTCTAGTAAGACTGTAGTGTGTCTATTAAGACTTTAGTGTGTCTTGTAAGACTTCAGTGTGTCTTGTAAGGCTATAGTGTCACTTGTAAGACTACAGTGTGCCTTGTAAGACCGAAGTGTGTCTTGTAAGACTGTAATGTGTCTTGCAAGACTGTAATGTGTCTTGTAAGACTGTAGTTTTTCTTGTAAGACTGTAGTGTGTCTTGTAAGACTGTATTGTGTCTTGTAAGACTGTAGTGTGTCTATTGAGACTGTAGTGTGTCTTGTAAGGCTATACTGTGTCTTGTAAGACTGTAGTGTGTCTTGTAAGACTGTACTGTGTCTTGTTAGACTCTAGTGTCATTTCTAAGACTGTAGAGTGTCTTGTAAGACTGTAGTGTGTCTTGTAAGACTCTTGGTGTTGTCTTTACGACTTGTAGTGTGTCTTGTAAGCTTGCAGTGTGTCTTGTAAGACTTAGTGTCTTTCCTATTAGACTGTAGTGTGTCTTGTTAAGGCTGCAGTGTGTCTTGTAAGACTGTAGTATTTCTTGAAAGATGTTGTAGTGTGTCTTGTAAGGGACTGTAAGTGTGGCCTTGTAAGACTGTATTGCGTCTTGTAGGACTTTACTGTGTCTTTAAGACTGTAGTGTGTCTTGTAAGACTGTAGTGTGTGTGTCTTGTAAGACTGTAGTGTTGTCTTGTAAGACTGTAGTGAGGTCTGGTAAGACTATTACTGTGTCTTGTAAGGACTGTAGTGTGGTCTTGTAAGACTCTGATAGTGTGTTTTGTAAGACTGTAGTGTGTCTTGTAAGACTGTACTGTGTCTTGTTAAGACTGTAGTAGTTCTTGTAAGACTGTAGTGTGTCTTGTAAGAACTACAGTGTGTCTGTAGACTATAGTGTGTCTTGTAAGGGACTGTAGTGTGTATTGTAAGACTGTAGTGTGTTCTTGTAAGGCTGCATTGTGTCTAGTAAAGTCTGTAGGTGTCTATTAAGACTGTAGTGTGTCTTGTAAGACTACAGTATGTCTTGTAAGACTATAGTGTGTCTTGTAAGACTACTGTGTGCCTTGTAAGACCGAAGTGTGTCTTGTAAGAGTGTGTCTTGTAAGACTGTAGTGTGTCTTGCAAGACTGTAGTGTGTCTTGTAAGACTGTAGTGTGTCTTGTAAGACTGTAGTGTGTCTTGTAGGATTGTAGTGTGTCTTGTAAGACTGTAGTGTGTCTTGTAAGACTGTAGTGTGTCTTGTAAGATTGTAGTGTGTCTTGTAAGACTGTAGTGTGTCTTGTTACAGACTGTTAATGTGTCTTGTAAGACTGTAGTGGTTTGTAGACTACAAGTGTTTCTTGTAAGACTATAGTGTGTCTTGTAAGACTTCAGTGTGCCTTGTAAGACTGAACTGTGTCTTGTAAGACTACAGTGTGTCTTGTAAGACTGTAGTGTGTCTTGTAAGACTGTAGTGTGTCTTGTAAAGACTTAGTGTGTCTATTAAGACTGTAGTGTGTATTGTAAGGGACTTAGCGTGGTTGTAAGACTGTAGTATGGGCTTGTCAAGACTGTAGTGTGTCTTGTTGACAGTAGTGTTGTCTTTGTAAGGACAGTAGTGTGTCTTTGTAAGACTGTTGAGTGTCTTGTAAGGGACTATAGTGTGTCTTGTAAGACTCTAGTGTGTCTATTAAGACTGTAGAGTGTCTTGTAAGGCTGCAGTGTGTCTTAAGACTGTAGTATGGCTTGTAAGACAGTAGTGTGTCTTGTAAGACAATAGTGTGTATTGTAAGACTGTAAGTGTGTCTTGTAAGGTCTGTAGTGTGTCTTGTAAGAACTGTAGTGAGGGTATTGTAAGACTGTACTTTGGTCTTGTAAGACTGTAGTGTGTCTTGCAGACTGTAGTATGTGTATTGTAAGACAGTAGTGTGTCTTGTAAGACTGTAGTGTGTCTTGTAAGGCTGCAGTGTGTCTAGTAAGACTGTAGTGTGTCTTGTAAGACTATAGTGTGTCTTGTAAGGCTGCAGTGTGTCTAGTAAGACTACAGTGTGCCTTGTAAGACTGAACTGTGTCTTGTAAGACTACAGTGTGTCTTGTAAGACTGTAGTGTGTTCTTTGTAGACTGTTCGTGTGCCTTGTAAGACTATAGTGTGTCTATTAAGACTGTAGTGTGTCTTGTAAGACTGTAGTGTGTCTATTAAGACTGTAGTGCATCTAGAAAGGCTGCAGTGTGTCTTGAAAGACTGTAGTGTGTCTTGTAAGAGTGTAGTGTGTCTTGTAAAACTGTAGTGTGTCTTGTAAGGCTGTAATGTGTCTTGTAAGACTGTAGTGTGTCTTGTAAGACTGTAATGTGTCTTGTAAACTGTAGTGTGTTCTGTAAGACTGTTGTGTGGTATTGTAAGATGTAGTGTGCCTTTTAAGACTGTAGTGTGTGTCTATTAAGACTGTAGTGCCTCTTGTAAGGCTGCAGTGTGTCTTGTAAGACTGCAGTGTGTCTTGATAAGAATTGTAATGTGTCTTGTAAGACTGTAGTGTGCTTTAAGGACTGTAGTGTGTTTGTAGACTGTAGTGTGTCTTGTAAGACTATTAGTGTGCCTATTAAGACTGCAGTGTGTCTTGTAAGGCTGCCCCCCAGTTGTGTCTTGTAAGACTGTAGTGCGTATTGTAAGACTATAGTGTGTCTTGATAAGACTGTAGAGTGTCTTGTAAGGACTGTAGTGTGTTCTTGTAATGACTGTTAGCTATGTCTTGTAAGACTGTAGTGTGTCTTGTAAGACAGTAGTGTGTCTTGTAAGACTGTAGTGTGTCTTGTAAGACTTTAGTGTGTCTTGTAAGACTGTAGTGTGTCTTGTAAGACTGTACTGTGTCTTGTAAGACTCTAGTGTGTCTTGTAAGACTAGAGTGTGTCTTGTAAGACTGTAGTGTGTCTTGTAAGACTCTAGTGTGTCTATTAAGACTGTAGTGTGTCTTGTAAGACTGTAGTGTGTCTTGTAAGGCTGCATTTTGTCTAGTAAGACTGTAGTGTGTCTATTAAGACTGTAGTGTGTCTTGTAAGACTACAGTGTGTCTTGTAAGGCTATAGTGTCACTTGTAAGACTACAGTGTGCCTTGTAAGATCGAAGTGTGTCTTGTAAGACTGTAATGTGTCTTGCAAGACTGTAATGTGTATTGTAAGACTGTAGTTTTTCTTGTAAGACTGTAGTGTGTCTTGTAAGACTGTATTGTGTCTTGTAAGACTGTAGTGTGTCCTGGAGTTTACCTGGAGAGAGTTTCGGGGGTCAACGCCCCCGCGGCCCGGTCTGTGACCAGGCCTCCTGGTGGATCAGTGCCTGATCAACCAGGCTGTTGCTGCTGGCTGCACGCAAACCAACGTACAAGCCACAGCCCTGCTGATCAGGAACTGACTTTAGGTGCTTGTCCAGTGCCAGCTTGAAGATTGCCAGGGGTCTGTTGGTAATCCCCCTTAAGTGTGCTGGGAGGCAGTTGAACAGTCTCGGGCCCCTGACACTTATTGTATGGTCTCTTAACGTGCTAGTGACACCCCTGCTTTTCATTGAGACTGTAGTGTGTCTTGTAAGGCTATACTGTGTCTTGTAAGACTGTAGTGTGTCTTGTAAGACTGTACTGTGTCTTGTTAGACTCTAGTGTCTCTTCTAAGACTGATAGCTACCTTAAGTAGCGTGTCTGTAAGACTGTAGTGTGTCTTGTAAGACTCTAGTGTGTCTATTAAGACTGTAGTGTGTCTTGTAAGGCTGCAGTGTGTCTTGTAAGACTCTAGTGTGTCTATTAAGACTGTAGTGTGTCTTGTAAGGCTGCAGTTTGTCTTGTAATACTGTAGTATTTCTTGTAAGACTGTAGTGTGTCTTGTAAGACTGTAGTGTGTCTTGTAAGACTGTAGTGTGTCTTGTAAGACTGTACTGTGTTTGTTAGACTGTAGTTTGGTCTTTGTTAAGGACTGTAGTGTGTCTTGTAAGACTGTAGTGGGTCTTGTAAGACTGTAGTGAGTCTTGTAAGACTGTTACTGTGTCTTGTATGTACTGTAGGTGTCTTGTAAGGACTGTTAGTGTGTTTTGTAAGACTGTAGTGTGTCTTGTAGACTGTACTGTGTTCTTGTTAGGACCTGTGTGTGTCTTTTAAGGACTGTTGTGTGTCTTGTAAGACTTACAGAGTGTCTTGTAAGACTATAGTGTGTCTTGTAAGACTACAGTGTGCCTTGTAAGGACCGATGGTGTGTCTTGTAAGAGTGTGTCTTGTAAGATGTAGTGTGTTCTTGACAAGCTGTAGTGTGTCTTGTAAGACTGTATGTGTGTCTTGTAAGGACTGTAGTGTGTCTTGTAGGACTGTAGTGTGTCTTGTAAGACTGTAGAGTGCCTTGTAAGACAATAGTGTGTCTATTAAGACTGCAGTGTGTCTTGTAAGGCTGCAGTGTGTCTTGTAAGACTGTAGTGCGTCTTGTAAGAATATAGTGTGTTTGTTAAGACTGCAGAGTGTCTTGTAAGACTGTAGTGTTTCTTGTAAGACTGTAGTATGTCTTGAAAGACTGTAGTGTGTCTTGTAAGACTGTAGTGTGTCTTGTAAGACTGTAGTTTGTATTGTAAGACTTTAGTGTGTCTTGTAAGACTGTTGTGTGTCTTGTAAGACTGTACTGTGTCTTGTAAGACTCTAGTGTGTTCTTGTTAAGATAGAGAGTGTGTCTTGTAAGACTGTAGTGTGTCTTGTAAGACTGGATAGTGTGATCTTGTAAGGCTGCATATGTGAGTAAGGACTTTGTTAGGTGTGTCTATTAAGACTTTAGTGTGTCTTGTAAGACTTCAGTGTGTCTTGTAAGGCTATAGTGTCACTTGTAAGACTACAGTGTGCCTTGTAAGACCGAAGTGTGTCTTGTAAGACTGTAATGTGTCTTGCAAGACTGTAATGTGTATTGTAAGACTGTAGTTTTTCTTGTAAGACTGTAGTGTGTCTTGTAAGACTGTATTGTGTCTTGTAAGACTGTAGTGTGTCCTGGAGTTTACCTGGAGAGAGTTTCGGGGGTCAACGCCCCCGCGGCCCGGTCTGTGACCAGGCCTCCTGGTGGATCAGTGCCTGATCAACCAGGCTGTTGCTGCTGGCTGCACGCAAACCAACGTACAAGCCACAGCCCTGCTGATCAGGAACTGACTTTAGGTGCTTGTCCAGTGCCAGCTTGAAGATTGCCAGGGGTCTGTTGGTAATCCCCCTTAAGTGTGCTGGGAGGCAGTTGAACAGTCTCGGGGCCCCTGAAATTATTTGTATGTCTCTTAAGTGTAGTGACACCCCTGCTTTTTCATTGATGATGTAGTGTCTCTTGTAAGGCTTTTACTATGTGTCTTGTAAGGACTGTAGTGTCTGTCGTGTAAGACTGTACTGTGTCTTGTTAGACTCTAGTGTCTCTTCTAAGACTGTAGAGTGTCTTGTAAGACTGTAGTGTGTCTTGTAAGACTCTAGTGTGTCTATTAAGACTGTAGTGTGTCTTGTAAGGCTGCAGTGTGTCTTGTAAGACTCTAGTGTGTCTATTAAGACTGTAGTGTGTCTTGTAAGGCTGCAGTGTGTCTTGTAAGACTGTAGTATTTCTTGTAAGACTGTAGTGTGTCTTGTAAGACTGTAGTGTGTCTTGTAATGATGTAGTGTGTCTTGTAAGTTGTGTACTGTGTCTTGTAAGACTGTAGTTTGTCTTGTAAGACTGTAGTGTGTCTTGTAAGACTGTAGTGTGTCTTGTAAGACTGTAGTGAGTCTTGTAAGACTGTACTGTGTCTTGTAAGACTGTAGTGTGTCTTTGTAGGCTGAGTGTGTTTTGTAAGGACTGTAGTGTGTCTTGTAAGACTGTACTGTGTCTTGTAAGATGTAGTGCGTCTTTTTATGATTTTGTGTGTGTCTTGTAAGACTACAGAGGTTTGTAAGACTATAGTGTGTTTTTGTAAGACTAAGTGTGCCTTGTAAGACCGAAGTGTGTCTTGTAAGAGTTGTCTTGTAAGACTGTAGTGGGTCTTGCAAGACTGTTCGTGTGTTCTTGTAAGTATGTAGTGTGTCTTGTAAGACTGTTAGTGTGTCTTGTAAGGACTGTAGTGTGTCTTGTAAGGAACTGTAGGTGCTTGTAAGACAATATGTGTGTCTTTTATGACTGCAGTGTGTCTTGTAAGTCTGCAGTGTGTTTGTAAGGGACTGTAGTGCGTCTTGTAAGACTATAGTGTGTCTTGTAAGACTGCAGAGTGTTTGTAAGACTGTATGTGGTGTGTCTGTAAGACTGTAGTATGTCTTCTAAGACTGTGGTATGTCTTGGTAAGACTGTAGTGTGTCTTTGTAAGAATGTGTTTTATTGTTAATACCTTTAGTGTGTCTTGTAAGACTGTAGTGTGTCTTGTAAGACTGTACTGTGTCTTGTAAGACTCTAGTGTGTCTTGTAAGACTAGAGTGTGTCTTGTAAGACTGTAGTGTGTCTTGTAAGACTGTAGTGTGTCTTGTAAGGCTGCATTTTGTCTAGTAAGACTGTAGTGTGTCTATTAAGACTTTAGTGTGTCTTGTAAGACTTCAGTGTGTCTTGTAAGGCTATAGTGTCACTTGTAAGACTACAGTGTGCCTTGTAAGACCGAAGTGTGTCTTGTAAGACTGTAATGTGTCTTGCAAGACGGGCTAATGTGTCCTTGTAAGACGTTAGTTTTTCTTGTAAGACTGTAGTGTGTCTTGTAAGACTGTATTGTGTCTTGTAAGACTGTAGTGTGTCTATTGAGACTGTAGTGTGTCTTGTAAGGCTTTACTGTGTCTTGTAGACTTGTTGAGTGGTCTTGTAAGACTTTAGTGTGTCTTGTAAGACTCTAGTGTGTCTATTAAGACTGTAGTGTGTCTTGGAAGGCTGCGAGTTAGTCTTGTAAGACTCTTAGTGTTTCTATATTAAGACTGTAGTTGTGTCTTGTTAGGCTGCAGTGTTGTCTTGTAAGGACTGTAGTTTTTCTTTGTATGACTGTAGTGTGTTTGTAAGACTGTAGTGTGTCTTGCAAGACTGTAGTGCGTCTTGTAAGTCTGTTACGTGTCTTCTAAGACTGTAGTTGTGTCTTGTAAGACTGTAGTGTGTCTTGTAAGACTGTAGTGTGTCTTGTAGACTGTAGTGAGTCTTGTAAAAGGGACTATACTGTGTCTTGTAAGACTGTAGTGTTGTCTTGTAAGACATGTAGTGTGTTTTGTAAGGGACTGTAGTGTGTCTTGTAAGACTGTACTGTGTCTTGTGGTAAAAAAAAAAAAAAAAAAAAAAAAAAAAAAAAAAAAAAAAAAAATAAAATAAAAAAAAAAAAAAAAAATAAAAGAAAAAAAAAAAAAAAAACAAAAAAAACCCCCCCAAAAAAGACTGTAGTGTGTTCTTGTAAGATGTAGTGGGTCTTGTAAGACTACAGTGTGTCTTGTAAGACTATAGTGTGTCTTGTAAGACTGTAGTGTGTCTTGTAAGACTACAGTGTGTCTTGTAAGGCTATAGTGTCACTTGTAAGACTACAGTGTGCCTTGTAAGATCGAAGTGTGTCTTGTAAGACTGTAATGTGTCTTGCAAGACTGTAATGTGTATTGTAAGACTGTAGTTTTTCTTGTAAGACTGTAGTGTGTCTTGTAAGACTGTATTGTGTCTTGTAAGACTGTAGTGTGTCCTGGAGTTTACCTGGAGAGAGTTTCGGGGGCAAAACGCCCACGCTGCCCTGTCTGTTGGACCAGGCTCCTGGTGGATTCTGTGCCTGATCAACCAGGCTGTTGCTGCTGGCTGCACGCAAACCAACGTACAAGCCACAGCCCTGCTGATCAGGAACTGACTTTAGGTGCTTGTCCAGTGCCAGCTTGAAGATTGCCAGGGGTCTGTTGGTAATCCCCCTGAAGTGTGCTGGGAGGCAGTTTGTTGGAACAGTTCGGGAGCCTGACACTTTATTGCTATTGGTCTCTTAACGTGATAGTGACACCCCTGCTTTTCATTGAGACTGTAGTGTGTCTTGTAAGGCTATACTGTGTCTTGTAAGACTGTAGTGTGTCTTGTAAGACTGTACTGTGTCTTGTTAGACTCTAGTGTCTCTTCTAAGACTGTAGAGTGTCTTGTAAGACTGTAGTGTGTCTTGTAAGACTCTAGTGTGTCTATTAAGACTGTAGTGTGTCTTGTAAGGCTGCAGTGTGTCTTGTAAGACTCTAGTGTGTCTATTAAGACTGTAGTGTGTCTTGTAAGGCTGCAGTTTGTCTTGTAAGACTGTAGTATTTCTTGTAAAGACTTAATGTTGAATTGTAAGCTGTAGTGTGTCTTGTAAGACTGTAGTGAGTCTTGTAAGACTGTTACTGTGTCTTGTAACGGACTGTAGTTTGTCTTGTAAGACTGTAGTGGTCTTGTAAAACTGTTAAGTGGTCTTGTAAGACTGTAGTGAGTCTTGTAAGACTGTATGTGTCTTGTAAGGACTGTAAGTGTGTCTTAGTAAGACTGTAGAGTGTTTTGTAAGACTGTAGTGTTTCTTGTAAGACTGTACTGTGTTTGTAAGACTGTAGTGGTGTCTTTTAAGACTGTAGTGTGTCTTGTAAGACTACCGAGTGGTGTCTTGTAAGACTATTGTGTGTCTTGTAATGACTACAGTTGTGCCTTGTAAGACGAAGTGTCGTCTTGTAGAAGTGTGTCTTGTAAGACTGTAGTGTGGTCTTGCAAGACTGTAGTGTGTCTTGTAAGGGACTGTAGTGTGTCTTTGTAAGCTGTAGTGTGTATTGTAAGGGACTGTAGTTGTGTCTTGTAAGAACTGTAGTGTGCCTTGTAAGATTAGTGTGCTATTAAGACTGCAGTGTGTCTTGTAAGGCTGCAGTGTGTCTTGTAAGACTGTAGTGCGTCTTGTAAGACTATAGTGTGTCTTGTAAGACTGCAGAGTGTCTTGTAAGACTGTAGTGTGTCTTGTAAGACGGTAGTATGTCTTGTAAGACATGTAGTGTGTCTTGTAAGACTGTAGTGTGTCTTGTAAGACTGTAGTTTGTATTGTAAGACTTTAGTGTGTCTTGTTAGACTGTAGTGTGTCTTGTAAGACTGTACTGTGTCTTGTAAGACTCTAGTGTGTCTTGTAAGACTAGAGTGTGTCTTGTAAGACTGTAGTGTGTCTTGTAAGACTGTAGTGTGTCTTGTAAGCTGTCCTGTATGAATTGTCTAGTAAGACTGTAGTGTGTCTATTAAGACTTTAGTGTGTCTTGTAAGACTTCAGTGTGTCTTGTAAGGCTATAGTGTCACTTGTAAGACTACAGTGTGCCTTGTAAGACCGAAGTGTGTCTTGTAAGACTGTAATGTGTCTTGCAAGACTGTAATGTGTCTTGTAAGACTGTAGTTTTTCTTGTAAGAGTGTAGTGGTCTTGTTAAGACGTATTGTGTCATGTATGACTGTAGTGTGTACTATTTGAGACTGAGTAGTGTGTCTTGTAAGGCTATACTGTGTCTTGTAAGACTGTAGTGTGTCTTGTAAGACTGTACTGTGTCTTGTTAGACTCTAGTGTCATTTCTAAGACTGTAGAGTGTCTTGTAAGACTGTAGTGTGTCTTGTAAGACTCTAGTGTGTCTATTAAGACTGTAGTGGTCTTGTAGCATGCAGTGTGTCTTGTATGGGACTCTAGTGTTTCTATAAGACTGTAGTGTGTCATTGTAAAGGATGCAGTTGTGTCTTGTATTGACGGTAGTATTTCTTGTAAGACTGTAGTGTGTCTTGTAAGACTGTAGTGTGTCTTGTAAGACTGTAGTGCGTCTTGTAAGACTGTACTGTGTCTTCTAAGACTGTTTGTGGTCTTGTTAAGACTTGTAGTGTGTCTTGTAAGACTGTAGTGTGTCTTGTAAGACTGTATTGAGTCTTGTAAGACTATACTGTGTCTTGTAGACTCGTAGTGTGTTTGTAGACTGTAGTGTGTTTTGTAAGACTGTAGTGTGTCTTGTAAGACTGTACTGTGTCTTGTAAGGGACTGTAGTGTGTCTTGTAAGACTGTAGGTGTCTTGTAAGACAACAGTGTGTTTGTAGACTATAGTGTGTCTTGTAAGACTGTAGTGTGTCTTGTAGGGACGTTTGTGTGTCTTGTAAGCTGCAGTGTGTCTAGTAAGACTGTAGTGTGTCTATTAAGACTGTAGTGTGTCTTGTAAGAACTACAGTATGTCTTGTAAGACTATAGTGTGTCTTGTAAGACTACTGTGTGCCTTGTAAGACCGAAGTGTGTCTTGTAAGAGTGTGTCTTGTAAGACTGTAGTGTGTCTTGCAAGACTGTAGTGTGTCTTGTAAGACTGTAGTGTGTCTTGTAAGACTGTAGTGTGTCTTGTTAGGATTGTCGTGTTTATTGTCTTGTAGGACTTAGTGTGTTCTTGTAAGACTTTAGTGTGTCGTGTTAAGATTGAGTGTGTCTTGTAAGGTCTGTAGTGTGTCTTGTAAGACTGTAATGTGTCTTGTAAGACTGTAGTGTGTCTTGTAAGACTACAGTGTTTCTTGTAAGACTATAGTGTGTCTTGTAAGACTTCAGTGTGCCTTGTAAGACTGAACTGTGTCTTGTAAGACTACAGTGTGTCTTGTAAGACTGTAGTGTGTCTTGTAAGACTGTAGTGTGTCTATTAAGACTGTAGTGTGTCTTGTAAGACTCTAGTGTGTCTTGTAAGACTGTAGTATGGATTGTAAAAAAGACTGTAGCTGTCTGTCTTTGTTAGGACAGTAGTGTGTCTTGTAAGACAGTAGTGTGTCTTGTAAGACTGTAGAGTGTCTTGTAAGACTATAGTGTGTCTAGTAAGACTCTAGTGTGTCTATTAAGACTGTAGAGTGTCTTGTAAGGCTGCAGTGTGTCTTAAGACTGTAGTATGGCTTGTAAGACAGTAGTGTGTCTTGTAAGACAAAATAGTGTGTCTTGTAAGAATTAGAGTGTCTTGTAGGAACTGTAGTGTTGTCTATTAGACTGTAGTGAGTCTTGTAAGACTGTACTTTGTCTTGTAAGACTGTAGTGTGTCTTGCAAGACTGTAGTGTGTCTTGTAAGACAGTAGTGTGTCTTGTAAGACTGTAGTGTGTCTTGTAAGGCTGCAGTGTGTCTAGTAAGACTGTAGTGTGTATTGTTAGGACTATAGTGTGTTTGTAAGGCTGCAGCGTGTCTAGTAAGACTTCAGTGTGCCTTGTAAGACTGGACTGTGTCTTGTAAGACTACAGTGTTGTCTTGTAAGGCTGTAGTGTGTTGTCAAGACTGTCGTTGTGTCTTGTAAGACTTAGTGTGTCTATTAAGGACTGTAGTGTTTTCGTGGTAAGACTGTAGTGTATGTATATTAAGCACTGTTGTGCATCTAGAAGGCTGCAGTGATCTCTTGAAAGACTGTAGTGTGTCTTGTAAGAGTTTAGTGTGTTTGTAAAACTGTAGTGTTGTCTTGTAAGGCTGTAATGTGTCTTGTAAGACTGTAGTGTGTTGGTAAGACTGTATGTGTCTTGTAAAACTGTAGTGTGTCTTGTAAGATGTAGTGTGTCTTGTAAGAACTGTATGTGTGCCTTGTAAGACTGTAGTGTGTCTATTAAGGACTGTTTGTGCCTTCTGTAAGGCTGCATGTGTCTTGTAGGACTGCAGTGTGTCTTGTAGCTGTAATGTGTATTGTAAGACTGTAGTGTGTCTTGTAAGGACTGTAGTGTGTCTTGTAAGACTGTAGTGTGTCTTGTAAAGGACTATAGTGTGCCTATTAGTTCTTGCAGTGTGCTAGTAAGACTGTAGGGCGTCTTTGTAAGACTATAGTGTGTCTTGTAAGACTGTAGAGTGTCGTGTATAAGACTGTTAGTGTGTTCGTGGTAAGATGTAGTATGTCTTGTAAGACTCGTTAAAAGTGTGTCTTGTAGACTGTAGTTGTCTTGTAAGGACTGTAGTTTGTCTTGTAAGACTTTTAGTGTGTTCGTATTGACGGTAGTGTGGTCTTGTAAGACTGTAACTGTGGTTTGGAAGACTCTTGTGAGTCTTTAAGACTTAGAGTGTGTCTTGTTAAGATGTAGTGTGTCTTGTAAGACTCTAGTGTGTCTATTAAGACTGTAGTGTGTCTTGTAAGACTGTAGTGTGTCTTGTAAGGCTGCATTTTGTCTAGTAAGACTGTAGTGTGTCTATTAAGACTGTAGTGTGTCTTGTAAGACTACAGTGTGTCTTGTAAGGCTATAGTGTCACTTGTAAGACTACAGTGTGCCTTGTAAGATCGAAGTGTGTCTTGTAAGACTGTAATGTGTCTTGCAAGACTGTAATGTGTATTGTAAGACTGTAGTTTTTCTTGTAAGACTGTAGTGTGTCTTGTAAGACTGTATTGTGTCTTGTAAGACTGTAGTGTGTCCTGGAGTTTACCTGGAGAGAGTTTCGGGGGTCAACGCCCCCGCGGCCCGGTCTGTGACCAGGCCTCCTGGTGGATCAGTGCCTGATCAACAGGGCTGTTGCTGCTGCGCTGCACGCAAAACCAATCGTAAAGCCACAGCCATGCTTTGATCCTGGACACGATTTAGGTTGCTTGTCCGTGCCAGCTTGAAGATTGCCAGGGGTCTGTTTGTAATCACCTTAAGTGTGTGGGGAGCAGTTGAACGTATCGGGCCCCTGACACTATTTGGTATGGTTCTTAAGTGCTAGTGACACCCTGCTTTTCCATTGAGACTGTAGGTGTGTCTTGTAAGGTATACTGTGTATTGTAAGACTGTTTTAGTGTGTCTTGTAAGGACTGTACTGTGTCTTGGTTAGACTCTTGTGATTCTTCTAAGGACTGTAGAGTGTCTTGTAAGACTGTAGTGTGGCTTGTACGGACTCTAGTGTGTCTATTAAGACTGTAGGTGTCTTGTAGACTTAGTGTGTATATTAAAGAACTGTAGTGTGTCTTGTAAGGCTGCTGTTGTGTCTTGTAAGACTCTAGGGTGTCTTATTAAGACTGTATGTGTCTTGTAAGGCGGGGGGGGACTGCAGTTTGTCTTGTGGGGGTAAGCTGTAGTATTTCCTTGTAAGACTGTAGTGTGTCTTGTAAGACTGTAGTGTGTCTTGTCATTTGTAAGACTGTAGTGTGTCTTGTAAGACTGTTACTGTGCCTTGTAAGACTGTAGTTGTCTTGTAGACTGTAGTGTGTCTTGTAAAGACTGTTGTGTGTTTGTAAGGACTGTAGTGAGTCTTGTAGACTGTACTGTGTCTTGTAAGACTGAAGTGTGTCTTGTTAAGCTGTAGTGTGTTTGTAAAGACTGTAGTGGGTCTTGTAAGACTGTACTGTGCTTGTAAGACTGTAGTGTGTCTTTTAAGACTTTTTGTGTGTCTTGTAAGATACAGAGTGTCTTGTAAGACTATAGTGTGTCTTGTAAGACTACAGTGGCTGCCTTGTAAGACCGAAGTGTGTTCTTGTAAGAGTGTGTATTGTAAGACTGTAGTGTGTCTTGCAGTCGGTAGTGTGTCTTGTAAGACTGTATTGTGTGTTTTGTAAGACTGTAGTGTGTCTTGTAAGACTGTTAGTGGTCTTGTAAGACGGTAGTGTGCCTTGTAAGCCAATAGTGTGTCTATTAAGACTGCATTGGTGTGTCTTGTAAGGACTGCAGTGTGTCTTGTAAGACTGTAGTGCGTCTTGTATGACTATAGTGTGTCTTGTAGGATTGTAGTGTGTCTTGTAAGATGTAGTGCGTCTTGTAAGACTCTGTAGGTGTCTTGTAAGATTGTAATGTGTTTGTAAAGGCTGCAGTGTGGTTAGTAAGATGTAGTGTGTCTATTAAGACTGTAGTGTGTCTTGTAAGACTACAGTATTTTGTGTAGACTATGTGTGTCTTGTAAGACTACTTTGTGCCTTGTTAAGACGAAGTAGTGGTGTCTAGTAAGAGGTGTGTCCTGGTAAGACTGTAGTGTGTCTTGCAAGACTGGAGTGTGTCTGTAAAGACTGTAGTGTGTCTTGTAAGACTGTAGTGTGTCTTGTAGATTGTAGTGTGTTCTTGTTAGACTGTAGTCGTGTATTGTAAGACTGTAGTGTGGTCTTGTATCTAGATTGTAGTGTGTCTTGTAAGACTGTAGTGTGTCTTGTAAGACTGTAATGTGTCTTGTAAGACTGTAGTGTGTCTTGTAAGACTACAGTGTGTCTTGTAAGACTGTAGTGTGTCTTGTAAGACTTACAGTGTGTCTTGTAAGACTATAGTGTGTCTTTAAGACTGTAGTGTGTCTTGTAAGACTGTAGTGTGTCTTGTAAGACTGTAGTGTGTCTTGTAAGGCTGTAGTGTGTCTTGTAAGACTGTAGTGTGTCTTGTAAGACTGTAGTGTGTCTTGTAAGACTGTAGTGTGTCTTGTAAGACTGTAGTGTGTCTTGTAAGACTGTAGTGTGTCTTGTAAGACTGTAGTGTGTCTTGTAAGACTGTAGTGTGTCTTGTAAGACTGTAGTGTGTCTTGTAAGACTGTAGTGTGTCTTGTAAGACTGTAGTGTGTCTTGTAAGACTGTAGCGTGTCTTGTAAGACTGTAGTTGTTGTAAGATGGTGTGTTTGAAGTGTAGTGTGTTTTGTAAGACTGTTATGTGTCTTGTAAACTTAGGGTCTTTAAGACGATGGGTTTGTAAGATTTTAGTGGGGCCTTGTAAGACTTTGTGGTTTGTAAGACTTATGTGTTTTTGCCCAGTGTGTCTTTAAGAGTGTGTTTCTTGTAAGTGTAGTGTGTCTTGAAGTGAGTGGTCGTAAGCGAGTGTGTCTTTAAGACTGTAGTGTGTCTTTAAGACTTTTTTTTTAAAAACCAGTGTGTTTTTGTAAGTAAGTGGTCTTGAAAGGGACTAATGTGCCTTGTAAGACCGAAGTGTGTCTTGTAAGAGTGGTCTTGTAAGACTGTGTGTGTTTTGCAAGACTTAGTGTGTCTTGTAAGCTGAGTGTTTTTTTAAGACTGTAGTTGTCTTTAAGTTTTAAGTGTGTTTAAGATTAGTGTTCTTGTAAGACTAAAGTGTCCCCTTGTAAGCCCGAATGTTTTTGTAAGAGTGTGTTTGTAAGACTTAGTGTGTCTTAAAATGAGTGTGTCTGTAAGACTGTTTGTTTTCTGTTTTTTT
>NC_069404.1:1066229-1083082 GCF_026875155.1 Cherax quadricarinatus | reverse complement strand
TAAGACTGTAGTGTGTCTTGAAGACTGTAGTGTGTCTTGTAAGACTGTAGTGTGTCTTGTAAGACTGTAGTGTGTCTTGTAAGACTATGTGTGTCTTGTAAGACTGGTGTGTGTCTATAAGACTGTAGTGTGTCTTGTAAGCTTACTGTGTCTTGTAAGACTAGTAGTGTGTCTTGTAGACTATGCTACAGTGGGGTCTTGTAAGACTGTAGTGTGTCTTGTAGACTGTAGTGTGTCTTGTAAGATTAGTGTGTCTTGTAAGACGTGCTTAGTGTGTCTTGTAAGCTGTAGTGTGTCTTGTAAGACTGTAGTATGCTTGTAAGACTGTTGTGTGTCTTGTAAGAAGTAGTGTGTCTTGTAAGACTGTAGTGTGTCTTGTAAGACTGTAGTGTGTCTTGTAAGACTGTAGTGTGTCTTGTAAGACTGTGTGTGTCTTGTAAGGACTGTAGTGTGTCTTGTAAGCTGCAGTGTGTTGTAAGACTGTAGTGTGTCTTGTAAGAGTGTGTCTTGTAAGACTTAGTGTGTACTTGGGAAGACTGTAGATGTGTCTTGTAAGACTGTAGTGTGTCTTGTAAGACGTAGTTGTCTTGTAAGATAGTGTGTTGTAAGACTGTAGTGTGTCTTGTAAGACTGTAGTGTGTCTTGTAAGACAGTAGTGTGTCTTGTAAGACTGTAGTGTGTCTTGTAAGACTGTAGTGTGTCTTGTAAGACTGTAGTGTGTCTTGTAAGACTGCAGTGTGTCTTGTAAGACTGTAGTGTGTCTTGTAAGACTATAGTGTGTCTTGTAAGACTGTAGTGTGTCTTGTAAGACTGTAGTGTGTCTTGTAAGACTGTAGTGTGTCTTGTAAGACTGTAGAGTGTCTTGTAAGACTGTAGTGTGTCTTGTAAGACTGTAGTGTGTCTTGTAAGACTGTAGTGTGTCTTGTAAGACTGTAGTGTGTCTTGTAAGACTGTAGTGTGTCTTGTAAGACTGTAGTGTGTCTTGTAAGACTGTAGTGTGTCTTGTAAGACTGTGAGTGTCTGTAAGACTGTAGGCTGTATGTGTGTTCTTGTAAGACTGTAGTGTGTCTTGTAAGACTGTAGTGTGTCTTGTAAGACTCTAGTGTGTCTTTAAGACTGTAGTGTGTCTTGTAAGATCTTGTAGTGTTGGGCTTGTAAGACTGAGTGTGTCTTGTAAGACTGTAGTGTGTCTTGTAAGACTGCAGTGTGTCTTGTAAGACTGATATGTGTCTTGTAAGACTGTAGTGTGTCTTGTAAGACTGTAGTGTGTCTTGTAAGACTGTAGTGTGTCTTGTAAGACTGTAGTGTGTCTTGTAAGACTGTAGTGAGTCTTGTAAGACTGTACTGTGTCTTGTAAGACTGTAGTGTGTCTTGTAAGACTATAGTGTGTTTTGTAAGACTGTATTGTGTCTTGTAAGACTCTAGTGTGTCTATTAAGACTGTAGTGTGTCGTGTAAGACTGTAGTGTGTCTTGTAAGGCTGCAGTGTGTCTAGTAAGACTGTAGTGTGTCTATTAAGACTGTAGTGTGTCTTGTAAGACTACAGTGTGTCTTGTAAGACTATAGTGTGTCTTGTAAGACTACAGTGTGCCTTGTAAGACCGAAGTGTGTCTTGTAAGAGTGTGTCTTGTAAGACTGTAGTGTGTCTTGTAAGACTGTAGTGTGTCTTGTAAGACTGTAGTGTGTCTTGTAAGACTGTAGTGTGTCTTGTAAGACTGTAGTGTGTCTTGTAAGACTGTAGTGTGTCTTGTAAGTACTGTGTGTGTCTTGTAAGATGTGTCTGTAAGACTAGTGGTCTTGTAAGACTGTAGTGTGTCTTGTAAGACTGTAGTGTGTCTTGTAAGACTGTAGTGTGTCTTGTAAGACTGTAGTGTGTCTTGTAAGACTGTAGTGTGTCTTGTAAGCTTGGTTGTAAGACTGTGTGTGTCTTGTAAGACTGTAGTGTGTCTTGTAAGACTACAGTGTGTCTTTAAGACTATAGTGTGTCTTGTAAGACTCAGTGTGCCTTGTAAGACGAATGTGTCTTGTAGTGGTCTGTAAGACTGTAGTGTGTCTTGTAAGACTGTAGTGTGTCTTGTAAGACTGTAGTGTGTCTTGTAAGACTGTAGTGTGTCTTGTAAGACTGTAGTGTGTCTTGTAAGACTTGTGTGTCTTGTAAGACTGTAGTGTGTCTTGTAAGACTGTAGTGTGTCTTGTAAGACTGTAGTGTGTCTTGTAAGACTGTAGTGTGTCTTGTAAGACTAGTGTTCTTGTAAGCTAGTGTGTCTTGTAAGACTGTAGTGTGTCTTGTAAGACTGTAGTGTGTCTTGTAAGACTGTTGTGTCTTGTAAGACTGTAGTGTGTCTTGTAAGACTGTAGTGTGTCTTGTAAGACTGTAGTGTGTCTTGTAAGACTGTAGTTGTTCTTGTAAGACTGTAGTGTGTCTTGTAAGACTGTAGTGTGTCTTGTAAGACTGTAGTGTGTCTTGTAAGACTGTAGTGTGTCTTGTAAGACTCTAGTGTGTCTATTAAGACTGTAGTGTGTCTTGTAAGACTGTAGTGTGTCTTGTAAGCTGCTGTTGTTGTAAGACTGTGTGTGTTATTAAGACTGTAGTGTGTCTTGTAAGACTTTCAGTGTGTCTTGTAAGACTGTAGTGTGTCTTGTAAGACTAGAGTGTGCCTTGTAAGACCGAAGTGTGTCTTGTAAGAGTGTGTCTTGTAAGACTGTAGTGTGTCTTGCAAAACTGTATTTCTTGTAAGAGTGGTGAAATGATGTGTCTTGTAAGCGGTTTGTGTTTGTAGACTGTAGTGTGTCTTGTAAGACTGTAGGGTTAAGTGTAGTGTTCTTGTAAGACTTCAGTGTGTCTTGTAAGACTTAGTGTGTCTTGTAAGACTCAGTGTGCTTGTAAGACCGAAGTGTGTCTTGTAAGACGTGTGTCTTGTAAGACTGTAGTGTGTCTTGCAAGACTGTAGTGTGTCTTGTAAGACTGTAGTGTGTCTTGTAAGACTGTAGTGTGTCTTGTAAGACTGTAGTGTGTCTTGTAAGACTTAGTGTGTCTTGTAGACTAGTGTGTCTTGTAAGACTGTAATGTGTTTGTAAGACTGTAGTGTGTCTTGTAAGACTGTAGTGTGTCTTGTAAGACTGTAGTGTGTCTTGTAAGACTGTATGTGTCTCTTGTAAGACTGTAGTGTTTTAAATGAGTGTCTTGTAAGACTAGTGTGTCTTGTAAGACTGTAGTGTGTCTTAAGACTAGTGTGGTCTTGTTAAGACTGTAGTGTGTCTTGTAAGAAGTGTTCTGAATAGGTGTCTTGTAAGACTGTAGTGTGTCTTGTAAGACTGTAGTGTGTCTTGTAAGACTGTAGTGTGTCTTGTAAGACTGTAGTGTGTCTTGTAAGGACTGCAGTGTGTCTTGTAAGACTGTAGTGTGTTTGTAAGGAGTTAGTGTTATATGACTTGTCTTGTAAGACTGTAAGTGTGTCTTGTAAGACTGTAGTGTGTCTTGTAAGATGTAGTGTGTCTTGTAAGACGGTGTGTCTTGTAAGAGTAGTGGTTTGTAAGCTGTAGTGTGTCTTGTAAGACTGTAGTGTGTCTTGTAAGACTGTAGTGTGCTTGTAAGACTGTAGTGTGTCTTGTAAGACGTAGTGTGTTTGTAGACTGTAGTGTGCATAGACTAGTGTCTTGTAAGACTGCAGTGTGTCTTGTAAGACTGTAGTGTGTCTTGTAAGACTGTAGTGTGTCTTGTAAGACTGTAGTGTGTCTTGTAAGACTGTAGTGTGTCTTGTAAGACTATAGTGTGTCTTGTAAGACTTAGTGTGTCTTGTAAGACTGTAGTGTGTCTTGAAGACTGATATGTGTCTTGTAAGACTGTAGTGTGTCTTGTAAGACTGTAGTGTGTCTTGTAAGACTGTAGTGTGTGTTGTAAGACTGTAGTGTGTCTTGTAAGACTGTAGTGTGCTTGTAAGCTGTGACTGTAGTGTTCTTGTAAGACTGTAGTGTTCTTGTAATGACTGTATGTGTCTTGTAAGGTAGCATGTAGGTGTGTCTTGTAAGACTGTAGTGTGTCTTGTAAGACTGTAGTGTGTCTTGTAAGACTGCTAGTGTGTCTATAAGACTGTCAGTGTGTCTTGTAAGACTGTAGTGTGTCTTTTGACTGTAGTGTGTCTTGAAGACTATTGGTCTTGTAAGACTTAAGTGTGCTTGTAGACTGTAGTGTGTCTTGTAAGCGTAGTGTCTTGTAAGACTGTAGTGTGTTCTGTAAGACTGTAGTGTGTCTTGATAGACTGTAGTGTGTCTTTGTAAGACTCAGTGTGTCTTGTAAGCTAAGTAGTGTTCTTGTAAGACGTAGTAGTGCCTTGTAAGACAAGTGTGTCTTGTAAGTGTGTGTCTTGTAAGACTGTAGTGTGTCTTGTAAGACTGTAGTGTGTCTTGTAAGACTGTAGTGTGTCTTGTAAGACTTGCAGTGTGTCTTGTAAGACTGTAGTGTGTCTTGTAAGACTGTAGTGTGTCTTGTAAGGCTGATGTTGCTGTAAGACTGTAGTGTCTTGTAAGACTGTAGTGTGTCTTGTAAGACTGTATGTGTCTTGTAAGGACATAGTGTGTCTTTGTAAGACTATAGTTGTCTTGTAAGACTGTAGTGTGTCTTGTAAGACTTAGTTGTTTGTTAAGACTGTAGTGTGTCTGTAAGACTGGTGTGTCTGTAAGACTGTAGTTGTCTGTAAGACTGTAGTGTGTCTTGTAAAGACTGTAGTGTGTCTTGTAAGACTGTAGTGTGTCTTGTAAGACTGTAGTGTGTCTTGTAAGACTGTAGTGTGTCTTGTAAGACTGTAGTGTGTCTTGTAAGACTGTAGTGTGTCTTGTAAGACTGTAGTGTGTCTTGTAAGGCTAGTGTGTCTGTAAGACTGTGTGTCTTGTAAGACTGTAGTGTGTCTTGTAAGACATAGTGTGTCTTGTAAGACTGTAGTGTGTCTTGTAAGACTGTAGTGTGTCTTGTAAGACTTTAGTGTGTCTTGTAAGACTGTAGTGTGTCTTGTAAGACTGTAGTGTGTCTTGTAAGACTGTTGTGTGTCTTGTAAGACTGTAGTGTGTCTTGTAAGACTTAGGGCTGTAACTAGTGTGTCTTGTAAGACTTGTGTGTCTTGTAAGATGAGTGTTGTTTGTAAGACTGTAGATGTGTGTCTTGTAAGACTGTAGTGTGTCTTGTAAGACTGTAGTGTGTCTTGTAAGACTGTAGTGTCTTGTAAGACTGTAGTGTGTCTTAAGACTGTAAGTGCTCTTGTAAGACTGTAGTGTGTCTTGTAAGACTGCAGTGTGTCTTGTAAGACTGTAGTGTGTCTTGTAAGACTGTAGTGTGTCTTGTAAGACTGTAGTGTGTCTTGTAAGACTGTAGTGTGTCTGTAAGACTGTAGTGTGTCTTGTAAGACTGTAGTGTGTCTTGTAAACTGAAGTGTCTTGTAGACTGTCTAGTGTGTCTTGTAAGACTGTAGTTGTCTTGTAAGACTTAGTGTGTCTTGTAGACTGTAGTGTGTCTTGTAAGACCGTAGGTGTGTCTTGTAAGACTGTAGTGTGTCTTGTAAGACTGTAGTAGTCTTGTAAAGACTGTAATGTGTTATGTAAGACTGTAGTGTGTCTTGTAAGACTGTAGTGTGTCTTGTAAGACTGTAGTGTGTCTTGTAAGACTGTAGTGTGTTGTAAGACTGTAGTGTGTCTTGTAAGACTGTAGTGTGTCTTGTAAGACTGTAGTGTGTCCTTGATAAGAACTGTAGTGTGCTTGTAAGACAGTAGTGGACTTGTAAGACTGTAGTGTGGTCTTGAGACTGTAGTGTTCTATTAAGACTCTAGTGCGTCTTGTAAGGCTGCAGTTGTGTCTTGTAAGACTGTAGTGCTGTATTGTAAGAAACAAAAAAGTAAGTTTGTGTCTTGTAAGACTGTAGTGTGTCTTGTAAGACAGTAGTGTGATCTTGTAAGACTGTAGTGTGTCTTTGGAATACTGTAGTGGTGCTATTAAGACTGTATGTGTCCTGTAAGGCTTGCAATTGTGTCTAGTAAGAACTGTCGTGTGTCTATTAAGATTGTAGTGTGTCTTGTAAGACTTACAAAAAAGTGTGTCTTGTAAACTATAGTGTGTCTTGTAAAGACTACAGTGTGCCTTGTAGACCGAAGTGTGTCTTGTAAGAGTGTGTCTTGTAAGAACTGTATGTGTCTTGCAAGACTGTAATGTGCCTTGTAAGACGTAGTGTGTATTGTAAGACTGTAGTTTGTCCCTGTTAGAACTATAGTGTGGTCTTGAGTAAACTGTGTGTGTCTATTGAGACGTAGTGTGTCTTGTAAGCATACTGGTCCCCTCTTGTAAGACAGTAGTGTGTCTTTGTAAGACTTACTGTGTCCCTTGTAAACAGTAGTGTTCTTGTAAGACGGAGAGTGTCTTGTAAGACTAAGTGTGTCTTGTACAACTCAAAGTTTTGTCCTATTAAGACTGTAAGTGTCTTGTAAGGCGCAGTGTGTCTTGTAAGACGTAGTATGGCTTGTAAAACTGTAGTGAGGTCTTGTAAGAAGTAGTTTGTTCTTGTAGACTGCAGTGGTCTTGTAATACTGTAGTGTGGTCTTGAAGACTGTAGTGTGTCCTTGTAAGACTGAAGTGTTCTGTAAGACGTAGTGTGTCTTGTAAGACTGGTAGTGTGTCTTGAAGACTGTAGTGAGTCTTGTAAGACGTACGTTGTCTTGTAAGACTGTAGTGTGTCTTTGTAAGACTAATAGTGTGTTTTTGTAAGACTGTATTGTGTCTTGTCAGAACTCTGGTGTGTCGATTAAGACTGTAGTGTGTCGTGTAAGACTGTAGTGTGTCTTTGTAAGGCTGCAGTGTTCTAGTAAGACTGTAGTGTGTCTATTAAGACCTGTAGTGTGTCTTGTAAGACTAACAGAGTGTCCTTGTAAGACTATAGTGTGTCTTGTAAACTAGAGTGTCCTTGTAAGACCGGAAGTGTGTGTTGTAAGAGTGTGTCTTGTAAGACGTAGTGTGTCTTGCAAAGTGTAGTGTGTCCCCTGTAAGACGGTAATGTGTCTTGTAAGATTGCAGTAGTGTGTCTTGTAAGACTGTAGTGTGTCTTGTAAGACTTAAGTGAAGTCTTGTAAGACTACAGTGTTTCTTGTAAGACTATAGATGTCCTTGTAAGACTACAGTGTGGCCTTGTAAAGACTGAACTGTGTCTTGTAAGACTAACAGTGGTGTCTTGTAAGACGTAGTGGTGTCTTGTAAGACTGTAGTGTGTCTTGTAAGAACTATGTGTGTCTATTAAGACTGTAGTGTGTCCTTGTAAGACTTAGTGTGTCTATTAAGACTGTAGTGCATCTTGTAAGGCTGCAGTGAGTCTTGTAAAGACTGTACTGTTCTTGTAAAGACTGTAGTGTGTCTTGTAAAACTGTAGTGTGTCTTGTAAGGCTGTAATGTGTCTTGTAAGACTGTAGTGTTCCTTGTAAACATGTACATGTGTCCTGTAAGACTGGAGTGTGGTCTTGTAAGACTGTAGTGTGCCTTGTAAGACTGTAGTGTGTCTTGTAAGACTGTAGTGTGTCTTGTAAGACTGTAGTGGTGTCTATAATGACTGTAGTACGTCCTTGTAAGGCTGCATGGTGTCTTTTAAGACTGCATGTGTCCTTGTAAGACTGTAATGTTCTGTAATACTGTAGTGTGTCTTGTAACACTGTAGTGTGTCTTGTAAGACTGTAGTGTTTCTTGTAGAACTATAGTGTGACTAATAAGACTGCAGTGTGTCTTGTAAGGCTGCAGTGTGTCTATAAGACCTGTAGTGCGTCTTGTAAGACTATAGTGTGTCTTGTAAGACTGTAGATGAAGTCCCTGTTAGACTGTAGTGTGTCTTGTAAGACTGTAGATTCTTGTAAGTCTGTAGTGTGTCTTGTAGGACTGTAGTGTGTCTTGTAAAGACTGTATGTGTCTCGTAAGACTGGTAGTGTTCTTGTCAGGCTGTAGTGTGTCTATTAAGACTGTAGTACGTCCTTTAAGGCTGCGTGCGCCTGTAAGACAGTAGTAGGCATGTAAGACTGTAGTGTTATTGTAAGACTGTAGTGTGTCCTTGTAAAGACTGTAGTGTGTTCCTTGTAAGACTGTAGTTTGTCTTGTAAGACTTTAGTGTGGGTCTTGTAAGACTGTTGTGTGTCTTGTAAGAACTGTAATGTGTTCTTGTAAACTGTAGTGGTGTCCTTGTAAGACTCTAGTGTGTCTTGTAAGACTGGTATGTGTCTTGTAAGACAGTAGTGTGTCTATTAAGACGTAGTGTGTCTAGTAAGGCTGCAGCGTGTCTTGTAGACTGTAGTGTGTCGTGTGAAGACTGTAGTGTGTCTATTAAGACTGTAGTGCGTCTTGTAAGCTGCAGTGTGGGTCTTGTAAGACTGTAGTGTGGTCTTGTAAGACTGTAGTGTGTCTTGTAAGACGTAGTGTTTCTTGTAAGACTGAAGATTTTCTTGTAAGCTGTATTAGTTGTAAGACTGTATGTGTCTTTGTAAGACTGTAGTGTGTCTTTGTAAGACGGTATGTGTTCTCGTAAGACTTTAACTGTGTCTTGTAAGACTGTAGTGTGTCTTGTAAGACTGTCGTTTGCCATGTAAGACTGTAGTGTGTTTTGTAAGACTCTAGTGGTGTCTATTAAGACTATAGTGTGTCTTGTAAGACTGTAGTGTGTCTTGTAAGGCTGTAGTGTGTCTTGTAAGACTGTAGTGTGTCTATAAAGACAGTAGTGTGTCTTGTAAGACTGTAGTGTGTCTTGTAAGGCTGTAGTGTGTCTTGTAAGACTGTATTGATCTGTAAGACTGTAGTGGTGTCTTGTAAGACTCAGTGTGTCTTGATAAACTACAGTGTGCCTTGTAAGACCAAAGTGTGTCTTGTAAGACTGTAGTGTGTCTTGTAAGAGTGTAGTGTGTCTTGCAAGACTGTAATGTGTCTTGTAAGACTGTAGTGTGTCTTGTAAGACTCTAGTGTGTGTTGTAAGACTGTAGTGTGTCTTGTAAGACTGTAGTGTGTCTATTAAGACTGTATTGTGTCTTGTAAGGCCTGTAGTGGTCTTCGTAAGACTGTAGTGTGTCTTGTAAGATATTTTTTTTTTTTATTTTTTTAGAGTGTCTTGTAAGAACTGTAGTGGTGTCTTGTAAGACTATAGTGTGTCTTGTAAACTGTAGTGTGTCTTGGTAAGACGTAAGTGTGTCTTGTAAACTGTAGTGGTCTTGTAAATGTAGTGTGTCTTTGTAAGACTTTAGTGTTTCTTGTATACTGTACTGTGTCTTGTAAGACTGTAGTGTGTCTTGTAAGACTGTAGTGTGTCCTGTAAGACAATAGTGTTCTTGTAATGACTATAGTGTGGTCTATTAAACTGTCCGTGTGGTCCTGAAGACTGTAGTGTGTCCCTTGTAAAGGCAGTAGTGTATCCTGTAAGCATGTAGTTGTGTCTTGTAAGACTGTAGTGTGTCATGTAAGACTGTAGTGTGTCCAGTAAGACAGTAAGTGTGACTTGTAAGACTGTAGTGTGTCTATAAAGACTGTAAGTGCCGTCTTGTAAAGGCTGCAGTGTGTCTTGTAAGACTGTAGTGTCTCTTGTAGGACGTAGTGTGTCTGTAATACGGTAGTGTAATCTGTAAGACTTTAGTGTGTCCTGTAAGACTATAGTGTGTCTTGTAAGACTCTAGTGTGTCTATTAAGACTGTCGTGTGTCTTGTAAGACTGTAGTGTGATTTGTAAGGCTTAGTGCATCTTTGTAAGCCAGTTGTGTGGTCTTGTAAGACTGTATGTGTCTTGTAAGACTGTAGTGTGTCTTGTAAAACAGTAGTGTGTCCTTTAAGACTGTAAGTGTGTCTATTAAGACTGTAGTGCTTACTTGTTAAGGCTGCAGTGTGTCTTGTAAACGTGTAGTTTGACATGTAAGACTGTAGTGTGTCTTGTAAGACGTTAGTGTATCTTGTAAGACTGTAGTGTGTCTTGTAAGACTGTAGTGTGTCTTGTAAGATTGTAGTGTGTCTTGGTAAGACTGTAGTGTGTCTTGAATACTGAACTGGTGTCTTGTAGAATTTTGATGTGGTGTGTGTGTGGTTGTAGTGTGTACTGTAAGACTGTATTTGTCCTGTAAGACTGTATGTGTATTGTAGGACTCTAGTGTGTCTATTAAGACTGTAGTTTGTCTTGTAAGACTGTAGTGTTTCTTGTAAGGCTGTAGTGTATCTTGTAAGACTGTAATGTGTCTATAAAGACAGTAATGTGTCTATAAAGACAGTAGTGTGTCTTGTAAGACTGAAGTGTGTCTTGTAAGGCTGTAGTGGTCTTGTAAAGACTGTAGTGTGTCTTGTAAGACTGTAGTGTGTGTTGTAAGACTGTAAGTGTGTCCTGCAAGACTGTAGTGTGTCCTGTAATACTGTATTTTGTCTTGTAAGACTCTAGTGTGACTATTAAGTGTAGTGTGGTCTTGTAAAGCTGTAGTGTGGTCTGTAAGACTGTAAAAAAAAAGGTGGGGGGGTCTTGTAAGACTGGTAGTGTGTCTTGTAAGACTACAGTGGTTTTCTTGTAAGACTATAGTGTGGTCTTGTAAGACTACTGTGTGCCTTGTAAGACTGAACTGTGTCTTGTAAGACCTATAGTGTGTCTTGAAGACTGTAGTGTGTCTTGGTAAGACTGTAGTGGTGTCCTTGTAAGCTAAGCGTTCTATAATACTGTAGTGTGTCTGGTAAAACTATAGTGTGACTATTAAACTGTAGTGGCAATCTGTAAGCTGCAGTGTTGTCTTGTAAGACTGTAGTGTGTCTTGTAAGACTGTAGTGTGTCTTGTAAAACTGTAGTGTGTCCTGTAAACCGTAATTTGTCTTGTAAGACTGTAGTGTGTCTAGTTAGACTATAGGTGTCTTGTAAGACTGCAGTGGTGTCTTGTAAGACAGTAATTTTTGTCTTGTAAGACTGTAGAGAGTCTTGTTAAGACTGTAGTGTTTCTTGTAAGACTGAGTGTGTCTTGTAAGACGTAAGTTTGTCTTGTAAGACTGTAGTTTTGTCTTTGTAACACTGTAGTGTGTCTTCAAGACTGTAATGTGTCTTGTAATACTGTTAGTGTGTCCTTTAAGACTGTAGTGTGTCTTGCAAGACTGTAGTGTGTCTTGTAAGACTGTGTGTGTCTAATAAGACTGTAGTGTGTCCTTGTAAGGCTGCGTGTGTCTTGTAAGATTGTAGTGCGTCTTGTAAGACTATAGAGTGACTTGTAAGACTGTAGAGTGTCTTGTAAGACCTGTAGTGTGTTCTTGTAAGACTGTAGTAAGTCCTTGTAAACAGTAGTTTTCTGTAAGACTGTAGTTGTGTCTTGTTAAGACAGTAAGTGTGACTTGTAAGACTGTAAGTGTGTCTTGGAAAGACTGTAGTGTGTCTATTTAGACTGTAGTGCGTCTTGGTAAGGCTGCAGTGTGTCTTGTAAACTGGTAGTGTGTATTGTAAGACTACAAAATAGTGTGTCTTGTAAGACTGTATGTGGTCTTTAAGTCTGTAGTGTGTTCTTGTAAGACTGTAGTGTGTCTTGTAAGACTGAGAGTGTCCTTGTAAACTGTACTGTGTCTTGTAATATTGTATGTGTCCTTGTAAGACTGTAGTGTTATTGCAAGACTATAGTGTGTCTTGTAAAACTGTAGTGTGTCCTTGTAAGTCTGGTAGTGATGTCTTGAAGACTGTAGTGTGTCATGTAAGACTGTAGATGTCTGTAAAGACTGTACTGTGGTTCTTGTAATATTGTTAGTGTGTCTGTAAACTGTAGTGTGTCTTCAAAACTCTCCTGTGTCTTGTAATATTCTATGTGTCTAATTAAGACTGTAGTGTGTCTTGTAAGACTGTAGTGTGGTCTTGTAAGGCTGCATTGTGTCTAGTAGACTGTCGTGTGTCTAATTAAGACTGTAGTGTGTCTTGTAAGACTACATGTGGCTTGTAGACTATAGTGGTGTCCCTTGTAAGACTACAGTGTGCCTGTAAGACCGAAGTGTGTCCTTGTAAGAGTGTAGTGTGTCTTGTAAACTAGTAGTGTGTCTTGCAAGACTGTAGTGTGTCTTGTAAGACTGTATGTGTCTTGGTAAGAAGACGTAGTGTTCTTGTAAGACTACAGTTTTTCTTGTAAGACTATAGAGTGTCTTGTAAGACTACAGTGTGCCTTGTAAGACTGAACTGTGTCTTGTAAGACTACAGTGTTCCTTTGTAAGACTGTAGTGTGTCTTGTAATGACTGTAGTGTGTCTTGTAAGACTGTAGTGGTGTCTGTTAAGACTGTAGTGCATCTTGTAAGGCGCAGTGTGACCTGTAAGACGTAGGTGTCTTGTAAGACCTGTAGTGTGTCTTGTAAAACTGTAGTGTGTCTTGTAAACTCTAGTGTGTCTTGTAAGACTGTTAGTATGGCTTGTATACTGTAGTGTGTCCTTGTAAGACATAGTGTGTCTTCTAAACGGTAGTGTGTCTTGTAAGACTGTAGAGTGTCTTGTAAGACTATAGTGTGGTCTTGTAAGACTCTAGTTGTGTCTATTAAGACTGTAGAAGTGTCTTGTAAGGCTGCAGTGTGTCTTGTAAGACTGTAGTAAGGCTTGTAAGAACTGTAGTGTGGTCTTGTAAGACAGTATGTGTCTTTTACGACTGTAGTGTTGTCCTTGTAAGACCTGTAGTGTGTCTTGTAAAGACTGTAGTGAGTCTTGTAAGATCTGTACTGTTCTTGTAAGACTCTAGTGTGTCTATTAAACTGTAGTGTGTCCGTGTAAAAGACTGTAGTGTGGTCCTTTAAGGCTGGCAGTGTTCTATAAGACTGTAGTGTGTCTATTAAGACTGTAGTGTGGTCTTGTAAGACTATATGTGTCTTGTAAGACTACAAGTGTGCCTTGTAAGACCGAAGTGTGTCTTGGTAAGAGTGTGTCTTGTAAGACTGTAGTGTGTCTTGCAAGACTGTAGTGGTCCTTGTAAGACTGTAGTGTGGACTTGGTAAGACTGTAGTGTGTCTTGTAAGACTACAGTTTTTCTGTAAGACTATAGAGTGTCTTGTAAACTACAGTGTGCCTTGTAAACTGAACTGTGTCTTGTAAGACTACAATGTGCTTGTAAGACTGTAGTGTGTCTGTAAGACTGTAGTGAGTCTTGTAAGACTGTAGTGTGTCCTGAACAGTAGTGTTCTTTGTAAGACTGGAGTGTGTCTATAAGACTGTAGTTGCGGTCTTAGTAAGGCTGCAGTGTGTCTTTAAGACTGTAGTGTTCTTGTAAGAACTGTAGGGAGGGGGCTGTCTTGTATGACGGTAGTGGTATCTTGTAAGACTGTAATATGTCGTTGTAAGACTGTATGTGTGTCTTTAAGATTGTAGTTGTCCTTGTAAGACCTGTAGTGTGTCCTTGAATGACTGAACGTGTCTTGTAGAACTGTAAGTGTGGTCTTGTAAGACTGTAGTGTGTCCTGTAAGACTGTAGTGTGTATTGTGGACACTAGTGTGTCTATTAAGACTGTAGTTTGTCTATAGTAAGACGGTAGTGTTTCTTGTAAGGCTGTAGTGTAATCTTGTAAGACTGTAATTGCGTCTATAAAGACAGTAATGAGTCTATAAAGACAGTAGTGTGTCTTGTAAGGACTGAAGTGGTGTCTTGTAAGGCTGTAGTGTGTCTTTAAGACTGTAGTGTGTCCTTGTAAGACTGTAGTGTGGTTTGGTAAGACTGTAGTGTGTCTTTGCAAGACTGATGGTGTTCCTGTAATAACTGTAGTTTTGTCTTGTAAGACTCTAGTGTGACTATTAAGACTGTAGTGTGTCCTTGTAAAGCTGTAGTGTGTCTTGCCTCCGTATGACTGTAGTGTGTCTGTAAGACTGTAAGTGTGGTCTTGTAAGACTACAGTTTTCTTGTAAGACCTATAGTTGTCTTGTAAGATCTACAGTTGTGCCTTTAAGACGAACTGTGTCTTGTAAAACTATAGGTGTGTCTTGGTAATACTGGTAGTGGTTCTTGAAGGACCTTGTAGTGTGTCTTGTAAGACTATAGTGTGTCTATTAGACTGTATGGGTGTCTTGTAAAACTATAGTGTGACTATTAAGCTGTAGTGGCATCTTGTAAAGGCTGCAGTGTGTCTTGTAAGACCTGTAGTGTGTCTTGTAAGACTGTAGTGTTCTTGTAAAACTGTAGTGTGTCTTGTAAGACTGTATATTTTTTGTCTGTAAGACGTAGTGTTCCAGTAAGACTATAGTGGTGTCTTGTAAGACTGCATTGTGTCTTTGTAAGACTGTGAGGTTTTGTCTTGTAAGACTGTAGTGTGTCCTTTAAGACTGTTAGTGTGTTTGTAAGACTGCAGTGTGTCTTGTAAGACTGTAGTTTGTCTTGGTAAGACCTGGGTATGTTTGTCTGTATGACGTAGTGTGTCCTTGCAAGACTGTAAATGTGTCTTGTAAGACTGTAGTGTGTCTTGTAAGAACGTAGTGGTGTCTTCCAAGACTTAGTTGTCTTGTAATGACTGTAGTGTGTCCTATTAAGACTGTAGTGTGTCTTGTAAGGCTGCAGTGTGTCTGTAAGATTGTAGTGCGTCTTGTAAGACTATAGTGTGTCTTGTAAGACTGTAGAGTGTCTTGTAAGACTAAGTGTGTCTTGTAAGACTGTAGTATGGTCTTGTTAGAAGTAGTGTGTCTTGTAAGACTGTAGTGTGTCTTGTAAGACAGTAGTGTGAATTTAAGACTGTAGTGTGCTTGGAAGAACTGTATGTGTCTATTAAGACTGTAGGTGCAGTCTTGTACGGCTGCAGTGTGTCCTGTAAGACTGTAAGTGGTGTATTGTAAGACTATAGTGTGTCTTGTAAGACTGTAGTGTGTCTTGTAATCTGTAGTGGTGTCCTTGTAAGACTGTAGTGTTCTTGTAAGACTGTAGAGTGTCTTGTAAGACTGGTACTGTGTCTTTAATGTTTGTAGTGTGTTCTTGAAGACTGTAGTGTGTATTAAGACTATAGTGTGTCTTGTAAGACTGTAGTGTGCTTGTAAGTCTGTAGTGTGTCTTGTAAGACTGTAGTGTTCTTGTAAGATGTAGAGTGTCTTGTAAGACTGTACTGTGTCTGTAATATTGTAGGTGTGTCTTGTAAGACTGTAGTGTGTCTTCAAAACTGTACTGTGTCTGTAAGATTCTAGTGTGTCTATTAAGGGTGTCTTGTAAGACTTAATGTGTCTTGTAAGACTGTATGGGGTCCCTTTTAAGACATAGTGTGTCTTGTAAACGTAGTGTGTCTTGTAAAACTACAGTGTTTCTTGTAAGACTATAGAGTGTCTTGTAAGACTACAGTGTGCCTTGTAAGACTGAACTGTGTCTGTAAACTACAGTGTGTCCCTTTTAAGACTGTAGTGTGTCTTGTAAGACGTAGTGTGTCCCTTTTAAGACTATATGTGTCTATTAAACTGTATGTGTCTTTAAAAACTGTAGTGTGTCATTAAACTGTAGTGCAAACTTGTAAGGCTGCAGTGTGTCCCTTTTAAGACTGTAGTGTGTCTTTTAAGAGTGTAGTGTGTCTTGTTTAAAAATGTTGTTGTCTTGTAAGGCTGTAAAATGTCTTGTAAACTGTAGGTGTCTTTAAACTGTAAGTGCTTTTAAGCTATATTGTCTTGTAAACTGTATGTGTCTTGAAGACTGTAGTGCCTTGTAAGACGTAGTGTTTATTAAAACTGTATACCTCTTTTAAGGCTGCAGTGTGGGCTTGTAAACTGCATGTTCTTGTAAGACGTAATGTGCTTGTAAGACTGTAGTGTGTCTTTTAAGACTGTAGTGTGTCTTGTAAGACGTAGGTGTCTTTTAAGACATACTGTGTCATTTAAAACGCGTGGTCTTTTAAGGGCTGCAGTGTGTCTTGTAAGACTGTAGTGCGTCTTGTAAGACTAAAGTTTCTTGTAAGACTGTAGAGTTCTTGTAAGACTGTATGTGTCTTTTAAACTGTAGTATTTCTTGTAAGACGTATGAGTCTTGTAAAAATGTAGTGTGTCTTTAGGCTGTAGTTTGTCTTGTAAGACTTTTTGTGTGTCTGTAAACTGTAGTTTTCTTGTAAGACTGTAGTGTTTTTTGTAAGACTGGGTTAGTCTTTTAAAACGTAGTGTGTCTTGTAAGACTGTAGTGGTCCCTTTTAAACAAGTGCGTATTTTGACTTAGTGTGCTTTTAAGACTGTAGTGTGTCGTGTAAACTGTAGTATGTCTTGTAAGACGTAGTGGGTCTTTTAAGACGTAGTGTGTCTTGTAAGACTTAGTGTGTCTGTAAGACGTAGTGTGTCTTGTAAGACGTAGTGTGTCTTTTAAGACATATGGTCTATTAAGACTCAGAGTCTTTAAGACTATATTTGGGGCTTGTAAGACTCAGTGTGTCTATTAAGACTGTAGATGTCTTGTAAGGCTCAGTGTTTTGTAAAAGTAGTATGGTTGTAAGCGTAGTGTGTTTTGTAAAACGTAGTGTGTCTTGTAAGACTGTATGTGCTTGTAAAACGAGGTTCTTTTAAGACTGTATGAGTCTTTTAAACTGTACTGTGTCTTGTAAGACGTATGTGTCTTGTAAGACTATAGTCCCCTTTTTTAAGACTGATTGTTCTTGTAAACTCTAGTGTGTCTATTTTAAACAGTATGTGTCATGTAAGCTGTAGGTGTCTTGTAAAAGGCTGCAGTGTGCAGTAAGACTGTAGTGTGTTATTAAACTGTAGGGGCTTGTAAGACTACGTGTGTCTTGTAAGACTAAGTGGTCTTTAAAAACACAGTGTGCCTTGTAAGACCGAAGTGGTCTTGTAAAGTTGTCTTGTAAGACTGTAGTGTGTCTTGCAAGACTGTAGTGTGTCTTGTAAACGGGAGTGTGTCTTGTAAGACTGTATTTTCTTGTAAACTACAGTG
>NC_069404.1:1047811-1065729 GCF_026875155.1 Cherax quadricarinatus | reverse complement strand
GCCCTTAAAGAACACAAAGTTTACAAGACCCTCGCTTACAGAACATAGTCTTAAAGCACACTCGTCTTAAAAGACACACTACTGTTTAAAGACACACACAGTTTACAAGACACCTACAGTCTTCAAAAAAACTCGCTTACAAGACCCTAAGTCAAAAAACACACTAAGTCTTACAAGACCAATTTACAGCCTTCAAAAACACAAACCAGCTTACAAGACACACTCCGCCTTCAAGACCACTACGTCTAAATAGACAAACTAAGTTTTACAAGAACACTACAGCTTACAAGAAAAAATACGTCTTCAAGACACACTAGGTCTTACAAGACACACTAAGCCTTACAAGACAAATACGTTTAAAGCCCATACAGTTCAAGAAAAACTACAGTCTTAAAGACACACTAATCTTACAAGACACATTTCAGTTTAAAAAGGCCCTAGTCTTAAGCCATAAGTCTTACAAGACCATTTTGGGTTTTAAAAGACACATTACAGTCTTACAAGACACACTACGTTTTACAAGACACACTCAGCCTAAAAGACAACTATAGTCTTACAAGACACACTCAGCTTAAAAGACCACTACAGTCTTAAAGAAACTACAGTTTTACAAGACAATACAGTCTTAAAGCACACTACAGTCTTACAAGAACACTCGCTTAAAGAAACTACAGTCTTAAAGGGAAAATTTTAAGTTTAAAAGACCACACAGTTTAAAAGACACATAAGTCTTACAGACCCACTCAGCCCTTACAAAAAAGCACTACAGTCTTAAAGCCCACTTAAGTTTACAAGACACACTTCAGTCTTACAAGACACATACAGTCTTACAAGACCACCCCCGTCTTTACAAGAGCCCCTAAAGTCTTAAAGACACCTCCCAGTCTTACAAGACACCTACAGTCTTACAAGCCACAAGTCTTACAAGAACACTCGTCTTCAAGACACATACAGTCTTACAAGACACATACATTTTTCAAGACACATACGTCTTACAAGACCATCAGTCTTAAGAACATTTACAGTCTTACAAGCACCTAAGTTTCAAAAACCATCGCTTTAAAAGACCACTACAGTCTTAAAAAACACTACAGTTTACAAGACACTCAGTCTTACAAGACACATACAGTTTAAAAGACACACTACAGTTTACAAGACATATCGCTTAAAAGACCACTACAGTTTTACAGACACTCTCAGTCCTGCAAGACACACTACATTCTTACAAGACACACTCATCTTACAAGACACACCGCCCCTTTTACAAGACAACTACGTTTAATAGCCGCTATGTCTTTCAAGACAAAATATGTCTTACTAGACACACAAGTCTTAAAAGACACACTACAGTCTTACAAGACCCCTTACAGTCTTGAAAGACATACTTTTTTTAAAAGGGACCACCCCAGTTTACAAGACACAGTACAGTTTTACAGAGACACTACAGTCTTCAAGACACCCTACAGTCTTACCGACCACTATTGTCTTAAAAGACACACTACCGTCTTACAAGACACATACAGTGTTACAAGACACACTACAGTTTTACAAGACCCCTACAGTCTTACAAGAAAACTGCAGCCTTACAAGACGCACTACAGTCAAAAAGACACACTACGTCTTCAAGACACACTACGCCTTAAAAAACCAACACGTCTTAAAAAGCACACGAACCCTTTACAAGACGCCTACAGTCAAAATAGAAAAACTCGTCTTACAAGCACACTACGTCTTACAAGACAAAATACTGTCTTGCAAGACACACTAGAGTCTTAAAAGACACCTGAAGCCTTACAAGACAAACTACAGTCTTATAGAGCATACAAAATTAAAGAAAACTACAGTCTTACAAGACACACTACGTTTTACAAGACACACTTCAGTTTTACAAGGCACACTGTAGCTTAGAAGACACACTTAGTCTTACAAGACACATGTATCCACAAGACACACTCGTCTTACAAGCACACTACAGTTTACAAGAACATGCAGCCTAAGAAGAACACTATGTTTTAAAAGACACACTGCACCCTTACAAGACGCACTAAGTCTTAATAGACACATACAGTTTTCCCAAGACACCTACAGTCTTAATAGACACACTACAGTTTAAAAGCACATACAGTTTGAAGCCCCACTACAGTCTTAAAAACACATTACAGTTTACAAGACCCCACTCAGTCTTAAAAAGGGGACACACTATAGTCTTAAAGCCCCTGCAGCCTTACAAGACGAACTACAGTCTTAATGACACATTATAGTCTTAAAAAGACACACTTCGTTTAAAAGAACACTCAGTCTTAAAAGAACACTCCCGTCTTAAAAGAGTCACTAAAGTTTACAAGCCCAAAATACAGCTTACAAGAACACTACAGTTTAAAAGACACATACAGTTTAAAGCACATACAGTCTTACAAGACACATACAGTCTTCAAGAACGTACGTTTTAAAAGACACACTACAGTCTTAAAGAACACTAAGTCTTAAAAGACACACTGCGCCTTAAAAGAGAAATACAGTCTTAATGAACATTACAGTTTACAAGACACATTCGTCTTCAAGACACACTACAGTCTTAAAAGAACATACCGTTTAAAAAGGGCACTAAGACACACTTACAGTCTTTACAAGACACACTACAGTTTACAAGCCACACTACAGTCTTACAAGACACACTGCCGCCTTACAAAGACGCCTACAGTCTTAATAGACCACACTAAGTCTTACAGACACACACAGTCTTTACAAGAACACTCAGTGATTCAAGGACACACCACAGTTATACAGGACATCCTACAGTTTAACAAGAACACTACAGTTCTTACAAGACACACTACGTCTTACAAGAACACTTCAGTCTTACAAGACACACTACAGTCTTACAAGACACACTGGAGCTTACAGACGCACTAAAGTCTTAATAGACACTTACAGTTCTTACAAGACACCACTGCAGTCTTACAAGGAAACACTATTAGTCTTACAAGACACACTGCCGTTCTTACAAGACACACTACAGTTTTACAAGACACACTACAGTCATTACAAGACACAATACAGTTTACAAGAACACTTACAGTCTTACTAGACACACTACAGTATTACAAGCCCACACTACAGTCTTGCAAGGAACACACTGCCGCTTACAAGTCGCACTTACAGTCTTAATAGACACTCTACAGTCTTACAAGACAACACTACAGTTCCTTACAAGACACATTACAGTCTTACAAGACACACTCCAGTCTTACAAAGACATATCAGTCTTAAGGGAACACTTACAGTCTTACGAGACACTCTACAGTTGCAAGACACACTCAAATTCTTTTACAAGGACCACACTACAGTACTTAAAGGACACACCGCAGCCGTACACAGAGAGCCTTACAAGACGCACTACAGTTCTTAATAGACAACATACAGTCTTACAAGACACACTTCAGTCTTACAAGACACACTTCAGTCTTTACAAGACACAACTACCGTCTTACAAGAGACACTAAGTCTTACAAGACACACTACAGTCTTACAGACACACTACAGTCTTACATAAGGACACAGTTTCAGTCTACAAGACACACACAATCTACATGACACACTACAGTCTTACAAGAACACTGCGCCTTACAAGACGCACTACAGTCTTAATAGTCACACTACAGTCTTACAAGACACACTACGGTCTTAAAGACACAGTACAGTTTTACAAGACACACTACAGTCTTTACAAGGACACACTACAGGCATTCCAAGACACACTACAGTTTATTACAAGGACACACTTCAGCCTTACAAGGCACACTGTAGTCTTACAAGACTCTATGTCTACTAGGACCACACTGTGACTCACAAGACACACTTCAGGGTCTTACAAGACACACTGCAGCCTTACAAGACGAAACTACAGTCTTAATAGACACACTACAGTCTTACAAGACACACTACAGTCTTATAGACCACACTTTAGTTCTTACAAGACACACTACCCGTCTTACAAGACAAATTTTCAGTCTTACAAGGCACACCTGTAGTCTTACAAAGGCCCACTATACGTCTTACAAAGACACACTGTAGTCTCACAAGGACACACATGCAGTCTTACAAAGACACAGTACAGTCTTACAAGGACACACTGCAGCCTTAGAGACACACTATAGTCTTACAAGACAACTGCTGCCTTACAAGAAGCACTACAGTTTAATAGACACACTACAGTCTTACAAGGACACACTACAGTCTTTAATAGACACATACAGTCTTACAAAAGGACACATTACAGTCTTGCAAGACACATACTGGTCTTACAAGACACGCTATAGTCTTACAAGGACACATTCAGTCTTACAAGACCTGTAGTCTTACAAGTCACACTATTGTGTTACAAAGACACACTATAGTCTTACAAGACACACTATAGTCTTACAAGACACACTACAATCATTCAAGAACACTACGGACTTACAAGACAACATAACAGTTTACAAGACCCACACTACTGTCTTTTATAGACCACACTATAGTCTTACAAGACACACTAAGCTTTACAAGACCACCACTACATCTTACAAGACACACTACAGTCTTACAAGACACAGTACAGTCTTACCCTACATAGACACACTACGTCTACAAAGGACGCCAATACAGTCCTTAATAGACACATTACAGTCTTATAAGAACACTTCAGTCTTACAAGACACTCAACAGTCTTACAAGACACAACTACCGTTCTACAAGGACACACTACAGTCTTACAAGACACAGTACAGTTTTACAGACACACTACAGTCTTACAAGACCACACTATAGTTTACAGACACACTGCAGCCTTACAAGGAGCCACTCCGTCTTAATAGACACATTACAGTCTTACAAGACCACACTTCTGTCTTTACAAGACCACACTACAGTCTTCACTAGACACACTAACCGTCTTACAAGAGTCACTAAAGTCTTACAAGACACACTACAGTCTTAAAGACCACACTACAGTCTTATCAAACCACCACTACAGTCTTACAAGACACACTGCCGCCTTACATGACGCACTACAGTATTAATAGTCACACTACAGTCTTACAAGACACACTGTTAGTCTTGAAGACACACTATAGTCTTACAAGGACACACTGTAGTATTCACAAGACACACTACAGTTTACAAGACACACTACAGTCTTAACAAAGACAACTTACAGTATTAAAGACACAGTTCAGTCTTACAAGACCACACTACAGCCTTACAAGGCGCACTACAGTCTTAATAGACACACTACAGTTTTACAAGGGACACACTTACAGTCTTAATAGACACACTACAGTCTTACAAAGACACACCTACTGTCTTACAAGACACATTACAGTCTTAAAGACACATTACAGTTTACAAGACACAACTACAGTCTTACAAGACACACTATAGTCTTACAAAGGGGACCACACTGCAGCCTTACAAGGACGCACTACAGTCATTAATAGACACATTTATAGTCTTACAAGACCACTTCAGTTTACAAGACACACTACAGTCGTACAAGACACACTACGTCTGACAAGAGTCCACTTAAAGTCTTACAAGACACACTTACAGTCTTACAAGACACACTACAGTCTTACAAGACAAGTACAGTCTTACAGGCACACTACAGTCTTACAAGAACACACTACAGTCTTACAAGACACACTTACGTCTTACAAGACCACTACAGTCTTACAAGACACACTCAGTCTTACAAGACACAGTACAGTTTTTACAAGACACACTACTGTCTTACAAGACACACTACAGTCTTACAAGACCCACTATAGTCTTACAAGACACACTGCAAGCCTTACAAGACGCAATACAGTCTTAATGACACAATACAGTCTTACAAGACACACTTCCAGTCTTACAAGACACACTACCAGTTCTTACAAGACAACTACCGTCTTTTCAAGAGACACTAAAGTCTTACAAGACACACTTAAGTGTTACAAGACACACTACAGTCTTTACAAGACGCACTACCAGTCTTACAAGACACACTACAGTCTTACAAGGACACATACAGTCTTACAAGACACAGTTACAGTTTTACAAGACACACTACAGTCTTACAAGACACACTATTAGTCTTACAAGAACACTGCGCCTTACAAGACGCACTACAGTCTTAATAGGACACATTATCAGTCTTACAAGGACACACTTTGTCTTACAAGACACACTACCAGTCTTTACAAGACACACTACCGTCTTACAAGAGTCACTAAAGATCTTTACAAGACACACTACAGTCTTACAAGACACACTACAGTCTTACAAACCACACACGTCTTAAAAGACACATGGCCGCTTACAAGGAGCACTACAGTATTAATAGGACACACTACAGTCTTACAAGACACAACTACGTCTTAAATAGACAAACTACAGTCTTACAAGAAACATTACAGTCTTGCAAGACACACTACGGTCTTACAAGACCACGCTATTAGTCTACAAGACACAGTTCCAGTATTACAAGGCACACTGTAGTCTTAAAAGTCACACTATAGTGTTACAAGACATCACTATAGTTTACATGACAACTATTGTCTTACAAGACACACTACAGTCATTCAAGACCACTACGGACTTACAAGACACACTACCAGTCATACAAGACACACTACTGTCTTTATAGACACACTTATAGTCATACAAGACACACTACAGCTTACAAGACACACTACAGTCTTACAAGACCACACTACAGTCTTAACAAGACACAGTACAGTTTACAAGACACACTACAGGTCCTACTAGACGCACTAACAGTCTTAATAGACACATTACAAGTCTTATAAAGACACACTTCAGTCTTACAGGACCACTCAACTGTCTTACAAGACACACTACCGTCTTACAAGACTCACTAAAGTTCTTACAATACCACACTACAGTCTTACAGACACACTACAGTTCTTACAAGGACACAGGTTCGTCTTACAGTCACACTACAGGTCTTACAAGCCACACTACAGTCTTACAAGACAAATACAGTTAGCAAGACACACTACAGTCTTACAAGACACTACTACAGTCTTACAAGACACACTCAGTCTTACAGGCACCATTGTAGTCTTAAGACACTCTATAGTCTTACAAGACACACTGTAGTCTCACAAGACACATTCTAGGTCTTTAAAGACACACTGCAGCCTTACAAGACGCACTACAGTCTTAATAGACACCACTACAGTCTTACAAGACACATACAGTCTTAATAGACACACTTTAGTCTTACAAGACAACACTACCGTCTTACAAGACACATTTCAGTCTTACAAGGCAACTGTAGCTTACAAGACCACACGATAGTCTTACAAGACACTCTGTATTAGTCTCACAGACACACTGAGTCTTACAAGACACACTACAGTCTTACAAGATACACAGCAGCCTTAGAAGACACACTATAGTTTACAAGACACACTGCGGCCTCTACAAAGAAGCATACAGTCTTATAGACCACTACAGCTCTTACAAGACAACTGCAGTCTTAATAGACACACTACTGTCTTACAAGACACATTACAGTCTTGCAAAACACACTACTGTCTTACAAGACACTGCTATAGTCGTACAGGACACACTTAAGTTCTTACAAGACACACTACGTCATTCAAGAAAACTACAGCCTTACAAGACACAACTACTGTCTTACATGACCACACTACTGTCTTTATAAGACACACTATAGTCTTACAAGACACACTACAGCTTTACAAGACCACACTACAGTCATACAGACAACACTACTGTCTTACAAGACACACATTAGTCTTAACATGACACATTACAGTCTTACAAGAACACTCTTCAGTCTTACAAGAACACTACAGTCTTAACGACACATACAATCTTCAAGGAACACTGCAGCCTTACAAGAGCACTAGTCTTATTAGACACAATAGAGTCTTACAATACCACACTACAGTCTTACAAGACACATTCAGTCTTACAAGACACACTACCGTCTTACAAAGACAACACTACAGTCTTACAAGACATACTATAGTCTTACAAGACACCACTACAGCTTACAAGACACACTACAGTCTTTACTACGACAGTCTACAGTTCTTACAAGCCACACTACAGTCTTACAAGACACACTGGAGGGGGACGCCTTACAAGACGCACTTCAGTCTTAATAGACACACTAAGTCTTACAAGAGCTACAAAGTCTTTACAAGGGACCACACTACAGTCTTACACAGACACACCACAGTCTTTACAAGACACCCTACAGATTTACCAAGACACACTAACAGTCTTACAAGACACACGACAGTCTTAAAGACACACTTCAGTCTTACAAGGACACACTACAGTCTTTACAAGACCACACTGGAGCCTTACAAGGACGCACTAAAGTTTAATAGACACTCTACAGTCTTACATGACACCTACAGTCTTACAAGACACACTATAGTCTTACAAGCACACTGCCCCGTCTTACAAGACACACTACAGTCTTACAAGTCACACTTACAGTCTTACAAGACACAATAAGTCTTACAAGACACACTACAGTCTTACTAGAAACACTACAGTCTTACAAGCCACACTACAGTCTTGCAAGACACATGCCGCATTACAAGAGCACTACAGTCATTAATAGACACTCTACAGTATTACAAGACACACTAAGTCTTACAAGACACATTACAGTCTTACAAGACACACTACAGTCATTACAAGACATACTACAGTCTTACAAGACCACTACAGTCTTACGAAGACACTCTACAGTCCTGCAAGACACATACATTCTTACAAGTGACACACTACAGTCTTACAAGAACACCGGTGCCTTACAAGACACACTACAGTCTTAATAGACACGCTATAGTCTTCAAAGGACGCACTTTGTCTTACTAGACACACTAGAGTCTTACAAGACACACTACAGTCTTACCAGGGACACATTTACAGTCTTGCAAGACACTACAGTTTTACAAGACACACTCCAGTCTTACAGACACAGTACAGTCTTACAAGAGACACTACCCAGTATTTACAAGACACCCACAGTCTTACACGGGACACACTATTGTCTTAAAAGAAAACTACGTCTTACAAGACACACTACAGTGTTACAAGAACACTACAGTCTTACAAGACACACTTCAGTCTTACAAGACAAAACTGCAGCCTTACATGCGCACTACAGTATCAAAATAGACACACTACAGTCTTACAAGACACATACAGCCTTACAAAACACAATCAGTCTTACAAGACACACTGCAGCCTTTACAAGACGCACTACAGTCTAAATAGACAAACTACAGTTTACAAGACCACCACTACAGTCTTACAAGACAAATACTGTCTTGCAAGGACACACTAGAAGTCTACAAGACACACTTGAAGCTTACAGACAAATACAGTCCTTAATAGACGCACTACAGAATTACAAGAGAAAACTACAGTCTTAAAGACACACTACAGTCTTACAAGACACACTTCACAGATTTACAAGCACACTGTAGTCTTAGAAGACACACTATAGAATTTACCCCCCCCAAAAAAAAAAGACCACACTGGTAGTCTCACCAAGACACACTACAGTCTTACAAGACACACTACAGTTTTACAAGACACACTGCAGCCTAAGAAGACACTATAGTCTTCAAGACACACTTGCAGCCTTACAAGACGCACTACGTCTTAATAGACACACTACAGTTTACACGACACACTAAGTCTTAATAGACACCACTACTGTCATTACAGACACACTACAGTCTTACCAAGACACACTACAGTCTTACAAGACACATTAGGTCTTACAAGACCACACTACGTCTTACAAGACACACTATGTCTTACAAGACCCACTGCAGCCTTACAAGACGCACTACAGTCTTAATAGACACATTATAGTCTTTACAGACACACTTCAGTCTTACAAGACACACTACAGATCTTACAAGACACCACTACCGTCTTACAAGGTCACTAAGTCTTACAAGGACCACTCAGTCTTACAAGACACACATACAGTCTTTACAAGGACTCGTTCAGTCCTACAAGACACACTTACAGTCTTACAGGACCAAAACTACAGTTCTTACAAGACACACTACAGTCTTACAAGACGACTTACAGTCTTGCAGACACACTACAGTCTTACAAGACACACTACAGTCTTACAAGACACAGTACAGTTTTACAAGACACACTACAGTCTTACAAGACACACTATAGTCTTACAAGACACACTGCAGCCTTACAAGACGCACTACAGTCTTAATAGACACATTACAGTCTTACAAGACACACTTCTGTCTTACAAGACACACTACAGTCTTACAAGACACACTACCGTCTTACAAGAGTCACTAAAGTCTTACAAGACACACTACAGTCTTACAAGACACACTACAGTCTTACAAACCACACTACAGTCTTACAAGACACACTGCCGCCTTACAAGACGCACTACAGTATTAATAGACACACTACAGTCTTACAAGACACACTGTAGTCTTAGAAGACACACTATAGTCTTACAAGACACACTGTAGTCTCACAAGACACACTACAGTCTTACAAGACACACTACAGTCTTACAAGACACACTACAGTCTTACAAGACACAGTTCAGTCTTACAAGACACACTACAGCCTTACAAGACGCACTACAGTCTTAATAGACACACTACAGTTTTACAAGACACACTACAGTCTTAATAGACACACTACAGTCTTACAAGACTCACTAACAGTCTTACAAGGACACACTACAGTCTTACAAGGACACATTACAGCTCTTACAAGACACACTACAGTCTTAAAAGACACACTATAGTCTTAAAGACTCACTGCAGCTCCATACATGACGCACTACAGTCTTAATAGACACATTATAGTCTTACAAGACACACTTCAGTCTTACAAGGACACACTACAGTCTAACAGACACCAATTACCGTCTACAAGGTCATAAAGTCTTACCAAGACAACTACAGTTTACAAGACACACTACAGTCTTACAAGACAACTGTACAGTCTTACAGGGCACACTACAGTCTTACAAGACACACACAGTCTTACAAGGGACACACTACAGTCTTACAAGACACACTACAGTCTTACAATGACCACCACTAACAGTCTAACAAGGACACAGACAGTTTTACAAGGGCACATACAGTCGTACAAGACCACACTACAGTCTTACAAGACACACTATAGTCTTTACAAGACACACAGCAGCCTTACAAGACGCCCTACAGTCTTAATAGACAATTACAGTCTCTACAAGACTCACTTCAGTCTTACAAGGTGACACATACAGTCTTACCAGACACCTACCGTCTTTCAAGAGGACACTAAGTCTTACAAGATCACACTACAGTGTTACAAGACCAATACAGTCTTACAAGACGCACTACAGTCTTACAAGAACACTACAGTCTTACAAGACACACTACGTCTTACAAGACACAGTACAGTTTTACAAGACCACTGACAGTTTTACAGACCACACTATAGTCTTACAAGACACACTGCAGCCTTACAAGACGCACTACAGTCTTAATAGACACATTACAGTCTACAAGACACACTATCTGTTTACAAGACACACTACAGTCCTACAAGACACACTACCGTCTTACAAGAGTCACTAAAGTCTTACAAGACACACTACAGTCTAAAGACCACCCCCTACAGTCTTACAAACCACATACAGTCTTACAAGACACCTTGCCGCCTTACAAGACGCACTACAGGATTTAATAGACACACTACAGTCTTACAGACACACTGTAGTCTTGAAGATCACTATAGTCTTACAAGAACACTGTAGTTCACAAGGACACATACAGTCTTACAAGACACACTACAGTCTTACAAGACAAACTACAGTCTTACAGGACACAGGTTCAGTCTTACAAGACAAACTCAGCCTTACAAGGACGCCGACAGTCTTAATAGACACACTACAGTTTTACAAGACACACTACAGTTCTATAGACACCACTACAGTCTTACAAAGACAACTACTGTCTTACATGACACACTTACAGTCTTACAAGAACATTACAAGTCTACAAGACACACTACAGTCTTACAAGACACGCTTAGTCTTACAAGGACACACTGCAGCCTTCCAAGACGCACTACAGTCTTAAAATAGACACATTATAGTCGTACAGAACACACTTCAGTCTTACAAGACACACTACCAGTCTTACAAGACACACTACGTCTTACAAAGGAGTCACTAAAGTCTTACAAGACACACTACAGTCTTACAAGACCACTACAGTCTTACAGACACAGTACTGTCTTACAGGCACACTACAGTTTTTACCAAGACACAGAACAGTCTTACAAGACACACTACAGTCTTACAAGACACATACAGTCTTACAAGGACACAATACAGTCTTACAAGGACACAGTACAGTTTTACAAGACACACTACAGTCTTACAAGACACACTACAGTCTTACAAGACACACTATAGTCAACTACAAAGACACCACTGCAGCCTTACAAGGACGCACTACATTCTTAATAGGACACATTAACAGGTCTTACAAGACACACTTCAGTCTTACAAGACACACTACAGTCTTACAAGAAACCAGTCAGTCTTACAAGAAACACTACAGTCTTACAAGACCACCACTGCCGCCTTAAAGACGCAATACAGTCTTAATTAGACACACTACAGGTCTTACAAGACCACTACAGTCTTACAAGGACACAATACAGTCTTACAAAGAACTTACAGTCTTGCAATAGCACACTACGTTCATACAAGACCACACTACAGTCTACAAGACAAACTTCGCCTTACAAGGCACACTGTAGTCTTACAAGGCACTCTATAGTCTTACAAGACACACCTGTAGACTCACAAGGACACACTTCAGTCTTTTACAAGACACACTGCAGCCTTACAAGACGCACTACAGTCTTAATATCACCACTACAGTCTTACAAGACACACTACAGTCTTAATAGACACACTTTAGTCTTACAAGACGCACAACCGTTCTTACAAGACACATTTCAGTCTTACAAGGCAATGTAGTCTTTACAAGACACACTATAGTCTTACAAGACACACTGTTAGTCTACCAAGACACACTGCAGTCTCTACAAGACACAGTTACAGTTTACAAGGACACACTGCAGCCTTAGAAGACACACATATAGTCTTACAGACACATGCTGCCATTACAAGAAGCACTACAGTCTTAATAGACACACTACAGTCTTACAAGACACACTAAGTATTAAAACACCTACAGTCTTACAAGAAACATTACAGTCTTGCAAGACACACTACTGTCTTACAAGACACGCTATAGTCTTACAAGACACAGTTCAGTCTTACAAGGACACTGTAGTCTTAAAGTCACACTATAGTGTTACAGACCACACTATAGTCTTACAAGAACACTATAGTCTTACAAGACACACTCAGTCATTCAAGACACACTACGACCTTACAAGACACACTACAGTCTTACAAGACACTCTACTGTCTTTATAGGACACACTATAGTTTACAGGACACACTACAGCTTTACAAGACACACTACAGTCTTACAAGACACACTACGGTCTTACAAGACACAGTAGTCTTAACAAGACACACTACAGTCCTACAAGACGCACTACAGTCTTAATAGACTATTACAGTCTTACAAAGACACACTTCAGTCTTACAAGACACTCAACAGTCTGTACAAGATACACTACCGTCTTACAAGATCACTAAAGTCTTACATTACACACTACAGTCTTACAAGACACACTACAGTCTTACAAGAACAGTTCCTCTTACAAGTCACACTAATCTTACAAGCCACCACTACAGTTTACAAGAAAATTACGTCTTGCAAGACACACTACAGTCTTACAAGACACACTACAGTCTTACAAGACCACATTCAGTCTTACAAGGCACATTGTGTCTTACAAGACACTCTATAGTCTACAGCACACTTGTAGTCTCACAAGACACACTTCACGTTTTACAAAGACACACTGCAGCCTTACAAGACGCACTACAGTCTTAATAGGACTCACTTACAGTCTTACAAGACACATACAGTTTAATAGACACACTTTAGTCTTAACAGACACACTACGTCTTACAAGAAACATTTCAGTTTACCAAGCACACTGTAGTCTTACAAGACACCCTATAGTCTTACAAGGACACGCTGTAGTCTCACAAGACACACTGCAGTCTTACAAGACACACTCAGTCTTACAGATACACTGCAGCCTTAGAAGACACATATAGTCTTACAAGACACACTGCGGCCTTACAGAAGCACTACAGTCTTAATAGACACATACAGTCTTACAAGACAACTACAGTCTTAATAGACACACTACAGTCTTACAGGACACATTACGTCTTGCAAAAACACACATGTTTACAAGACCACCTATAAGTCTTTCAAGACACACTATAGTCTTACAAGACACACTTCGAGTAATTCCAAGACACACTACAGCCTTACAAGACACACTACAGTCTTACAAGACCACACTACTGTCTTTTTAGACACACTAAGTCTTACAAGACACACTACAGCTTTACAAACACACTACAGTCATACAAGACACACTACTGTCATACATGACTCACTTAGTCTTACAAGGACACATTACAGTCTTACAAGACCACTCTAAGTCTTACAGACACACTACAGTCTTTAAAGTCACACTACAATCTTACAAGACACACTGCAAGCCTTACAAGAAGCACTAGTCTTATAGACACACTAGAGTTTACAAGACACACTACAGTCTTACAAGAAACTTACAGTTCTTACAAGACACATACCGTCTTACAAGACACACTACAGTCTTACAAAGACATACTATAGTCTTACAAGACACACTACAGTCTTACAAGACACCACTACAGTCTTACAAGACAGACTACAGTGCTTACAAGCCACACTACAGTCTCTACAAGACACATTGCGCCTACAAGACGCAACTACAGTATTAATAGACACTACTACAGTCTAACCCCCCCCGACGCACAACAGTTTACAAGACACACTACAGTCTTACAAGAACACCACAGTCTTACAAGAACCCTACAGATTTACAAGACACACTACAGTCTTACAAGACACACTACAGTCTTACAGAGACACACTTAGTCTTACAAGCACATACAGTCTTACAGACACATGGAGCTTACAAGACTGCACTAAAGTCTTAATAGACACTCTACAGGTTTACAAGACACACTCAGTCTTAACAAGACACACTATAGTCTTACAAGACACACTGCCGTCTAACAGACACACTACAGGTATTCAAAGGACACACTAAGTCTTACAGGAACACAATACAGTCTTACAAGAACACTACAGTCTTACAGACACACTACAGTCTTACAAGCACACTATAGTTTCAAGACACACTGCCGCATTACAAGACCGCACTCAGTTTAATAGACACTCTATACAGTCTTACAAGGAACCACACTACAGTCTTACCAAGACACTATTACAGTCTGCAAGACCACACTTTACAGTCTTTTACAGACATACTACACAGTCTTACAAGACACACTACAGTCTTACGAGCACTCTACAGTCCTGGGAAGACACACTAATTCTTCAAGACACAACTACAGTCTTACAAGGACACCCGCTCAGCCTTACAAGACACACACAGTTTAATAGCACGCTATAGTCTTCAAAGACTACTATAGTCTTACTAGACACAGTAGAGTCTTACAAGTAACACTACAGTCTTACAAGACACATTACAGTCTTGCAAGACACTACAGTTTTCAAGACACACTCCAGTCTTAAAAGCCACAGTCAGGTCTTACAAAGAGACACTACAGTCTTACAAGACACTACAGTCTTAACGACACACTATTGTTTCTTAAAAGACACTCTACCGTCTTACAAGACACACTACAGTGTTACAAGACACATACAGTTTACAAGACACACTACGTTTACAAGACAAACTGCAGCCTTTACAAGACGCACTACAGTCAAAATAAGACACACTACAGTCTTACAAGACACACTACAGCCTTACAAAAACACAATACAGTATTGCAAGGACTCACTGCCAGCCTTACCATGACGCCTACAGGTCTAAAATAGACAACTACGTCTTACAAGACAAAAACTACAGTCTTACAAGACAAAATACTGTCTTGCAAGACAAACTAGAGTCTACAAGACACTCTGAGGCCTTACAAGACAAACTACAGTCGTTATAGACGCACTACGCTTACAAGAGAAACTACAGTCTTACAAGACACACTACAGTCTTGCAAGACACACTTCAGTCTTACAAGGCACACTGTAGTCTTAGAAGACACACTATAGTCTTACAAGACACACTGTAGTCTCACAAGACACACTACAGTCTTACAAGACACACTACAGTCTTACAAGACACACTGCAGCCTAAGAAGACACACTATAGTCTTACAAGACACACTGGAGCCTTACAAGACGCACTACAGTCTTAATAGACACACTACAGTTTTACAAGACACACTACAGTCTTAATAGACACACTACAGTCTTACAAGACACACTACAGTCTTACAAGACACACTACAGTCTTACAAGACACATTACAGTCTTACAAGACACACTACAGTCTTACAAGACACACTATAGTCTTACAAGACACACTACAGTCTTACAAGACACAGTACAGTCTTACAAGACACACTACAGTCTTACAAGACACACTACAGTCTTACAAGACACACTATAGTCTTACAAGACAAACTGCAGCCTTACAAGACGCACTACAGTCTTAATAGACACATTACAGTCTTACAAGTCACTAAAGTCTTACAAGACACACTACAGTCTTACAAGACACACTACAGTCTTACAAGACACACTACAGTCTTACAAGACACACTACAGTCTTACAAGACACACTACAGTCTTACAAGACAAAACGTCTTGCCAAGACACACAGAGTTACAAGACCACTACATGTCTTAATAGACACACTACAGTCTCCTACTCAAGAGTACACACATGTAGTCTTAGAAGACACACTATAGTCTTACAAGACACACTAGTCTTACAAGACACACTACAGTCTTACAAGACACACTACAGTCTTACAAGACACACTGCAGCCTAAGAAGACACACTATAGTCTTACAAGACACACTGCAGCCTTACAAGACGCACTACAGTCTTAATAGACACACTACAGTTTTACAAGACACACTACAGTCTTAATAGACACACTACAGTCTTACAAGACACACTACAGTCTTACAAGACACACTACAGTCTTACAAGACACATTACAGTCTTACAAGACACACTATAGTCTTACAAGACACACTACAGTCTTACAACACACACTATAGCCTTACAAGACAAACTACAGTCTTACAAGACATAGTACAGTCTTAATAGACACAGTACAGTCTTACAAGACACACTACAGTCTTACAGGACACACTACAGTCTTACAAGACACACTACAGTCTTACAAGACACACTACAGTCTTACAAGACACACTACAGTCTTACAAGACACACTACAGTCTTACAAGACACAGTACAGTTTTACAAGACACACTACAGTCTTACAAGACACACTACAGTCTTACAAGACACACTATAGTCTTACAAGACAAACTGCAACCTTACAAGACGCACTACAGTCTTAATAGACACATTACAGTCTTACAAGAGTCACTAAAGTCTTACAAGACACACTACAGTCTTACAAGACACACTACAGTCTTACAAGACACAGTTCAGTCTTAAAGACACACTACAGTCTTACAAGCCACACTACAGTCTTACAAGACACACTGCCACCTTACAAGACGCACTACAGTCTTAATAGCCCCACACTCTTACAAGACACACTTTCAG
>NC_069404.1:1004491-1047311 GCF_026875155.1 Cherax quadricarinatus | reverse complement strand
TCTTACAAGAACACACTACAGTCTTACAAAGACAACTTCCCCTTACAAATGCACACTGTAGTCTTTCAAGACACTCTATAGTCTTAACAAGACAACACTGTTAGACTCCAAGACGACACTTTTCCCCAAAAATGTCTTACAAACACACTGGCAGCCTTACAAGAACGCACTACAGTCTTAATAGACACACTACAGTCTTACAAGACACACTACAGTCTTATAATAGACACACCTTTAGTCTTACAAGACACACTACCATCTTACAAGACACATTTTCAGTCCTTACAAGGCACACTGTAGTCTTACAAGACACACTATAGTCTTACAAGACACACTGAGTCACACAAGACACACTGCAGTCTACAAGGACACAGTACAGTCTTACAAGACACACTGCAAGCCTAAGAATACAAACTATATCTACAAGACACACTGCTGCCTTACAAGAAGCACTACAGTCTTAATAGACACACTACTGTCTACAAGACACACTACAGTCTTAAATAAGACACACTACCAAGTCTTTACAAGACACATTACAGTCTTGCAAGACACACTAAACTACTGTCATACAAGACAAGCTATAGTCTTACAAGACACAGTTCAGTCTTACAAGGCACACTTTAGTCTTACAAGTCACACATAGTTGCTACAAGACAACACTAATATCTTACAAGACACCACTATATCTTACAAGACACACTACAGACATTCAAGACACACTACAGACCTTCAAGACACACTACAGTCATTACAAGACACACTACAGTCTTTATAGACACACTATAGTCTTACAATACACACTACAGCTTTACTAACAAGTACACACTACACTCTTACAAGACACACTACAGTCTTCCAAGACACAGTACAGTCTTACAAACACACAACAGTCCAACAAGACGCAACAACAGTCATAAAATAGACACATTTACAGTCTTACAAGACACACTTCAGTCTTACAAGACACCACAGTCCTTACAAGACACACTACCGTCTTACAAGATCAACTAAATCTTACAATACACAATACAGGGCTTTACAAGACACACAACAGTCTTTACAAGACACAGTTCCGTCTTACAAGACACACTACAGTCTTACAAGCCACACTACAGTCTTACAAGACAAATTACAGTCTTGCAAGACACACTACAGTCTTATAAGACACACTACAGTCTTACAAGACACACTTCAGTCTTACAAGGCACATTGTAGTCTTACAAGACACTCCTATATTCTTACAATGACACACTGTAAGTCCTCACAAGGACCACACGTTCAGTCTTACAAGACACTGCAGCCTTACAAGACGCACTACAGTCTTAATAGACACACTACAGTCTTACAAGACACACTACAGTCTTAATAGACGCACCTTAGTCTTACAAGACACACAACCGTCTACAAGACACAATTCAGTCTTACAAGGGGCACACAGTTATCATACAAGACACCCCAAAACTATAGTCTTACAGACACTCTGTAGTTCACAAGACACACCTGCAGTCTACAAGACCACTACAGTCTTACAAGAACACACCTGCAGCTTAGAAACACACTATAGACCTACAAGACACACCTGGCATGCCTTACAAAAGACTACAGTCTTAATAGATACACTACAGTCTTATCAAGACACACTACAGTCTCAATAGACACACTATAGTCTTACAAGACACACTACAGTCATTCAAGACACACTACAGCCTTACAAGACACACTACAGTCTTACAAGACACACTACTGTCTTTATAGACACACTATAGTCTTACAAGACACACTACAGCTTTACAAGACACACTACAGTCATACAAGACACACTACTGTCTTACAAGACACACTATAGTCTTACAAGACACATTACAGTCTTACAAGACACTCTACAGTCTTACAAGACACACTACAGTCTTTAAAGACACACTACAATCTTACAAGACACACTGCAGCCTTACAAGACGCACTAGTCTTATTAGACACACTAGATCTTACAAGACAGACAACTACAGTCTTACAAGACACAATACAGTCTTACAAGACACACTACCGTCTTACAAAACACACTACAGTCTACAAGACTGTACTATAGTCTTACAAGACCACTAACAGTCTACAAGACACACTACAGTCTTACAAGACAGACAAACAGTTCTTACAAGCCACACTAGAGTCATTACAAGACACACTGCCGCCTTACAAAGACGCAACTACAGTCTTAATAGATCACCACTACAGTCTTACAAGACACACAACAGTCTTACAAGACACCACTAACAGTCTTACAAGACACACCACAGTCTTACAAACACTCTGCAGTTTTTACAGACACACTACATTCTTACAAGACACACTACAGTCTTACAAGACACCTTCATCTTACAAGACACACTACAGTCTTAAAGACACACTGGAGGCCTTACAAAGACGCACAAAGTCTTAATACACACTCTACATTCTTAGCAATATAAAGACAACACTATAACAGTCTTACACGACCATCTACTATATTCTTACAAGACACCTGACTGCCGTCTTACAAGACACACTACAGTCTTACAAGACACACAATAGTATTAACAAGACACAATACAGTCTTACAAGACACAGTACAGTCTTACTAGACACACTACAGTCTACAAGCCACACTACAGTCTTGCAAGACACACTGCCGCCTTACAAGACCGCACTACAGTCTTAATAGAACACTCGACAGTCTACAAGACACACTACAGTCTTACAAGACACATTACAGTCTTACAAGACACACTACAGTCTTACAAGACAACACAGTCTACAAGACACACTACAGTCTTTACAGACACTCTACAGTCTTGTCAAGACACACTACATTCTTACAAGACACACTACATCTTACAAGACACACCGCAGCCTACAAGACACACTACAGTCTTAATATACCGCTATAGTCTTTCAAGACACACTATAGTTCTTATTAGACACACTAGAATCTTACAAGACACAACTACAGTCTTACTCAAGACCACATACAGTCTTTGCAAGACACAACAGTTTTACAAGCACACTCCATCTTACAAGACACAATACAGTCTTACAAGAACCACTACAGTCTTACAAACACCCTACAGTCTTACACGACACCTATTGTCTTAAAAGACACACTACAGCTTACAAGACACACTCAGTGTTTACAAGACACACTACAGTCTACAAGACACACTACAGTCTACAAGACAAACTGCAGCCCTTACAAAGACGCACTACAGTCAAAAATAGAACACACTACAGTCTTACAAGACACACTATAACAGCCTTACAAAACACAATACAAGTATTAACAAGACACACTGCAGCCATACAAGACGCACTACAGACTAAATAGACAAAGAAACTACAGTCTTACAAGACAACTACAGTCTTATAAGACAAAATACTGTCTTGCCACGACACACTAGAGCTACAAGACCACACTGCAGCCTTACAAGACAAACTACAGTCTTAAATAACAACACAGTCTTACAAAGAAACTACAGTCTTACAAGACACACTACAGTCTTACAAGACACACTTCAGTCATACAAGGCACACTGTAAGTCTTAGAGACACACTATAAGTCTTACAAACACACGTAGTCTCCAAGGACACACTACAGACTAACAAGACACACTGCAGCCGAAGAATACACACTATAGTCTTAAAGACACACTGCACCTTACAAGACGCACTACATTCTTAATAGACACACTACAGTTTTACAAGACACACCTAATTCTTAATAGACGACACTACAGTCTTTACAAACACACTACAGTCTTACAAGACACACTACAGTCTTACAAGACACACTACAGTCTTACAAGACACACAGGAGCCTTACAAGATGCACTAAGTCTTAATATGACACTCTAACAGTCTACAAGACACACTACAGTCTTACAAGACACACTATAGTCTTACAAGACACACTGCCGTCTTACAAGACACACTACAGTCTTACAAGACACACTACAGTCTTACAAGACACAATACAGTCTTACAGAATGACACAGTACAGTCTTACTATACACACTACAGCCTTACAAGCCACACTACATCTTGCAAGACACAACTGCGCCGTTACAAGACGCCAACTACAGTCCTTAATAGACACTTACAAGTCTTACAAGACACACTACAGTCTTACAAGACCATTCCATCTTACAAAGACACACTACAGTCTTACAAGACATACTACAGTCTTACAAGACACACTACAGTCTTACGAGACACTCTACAGTCTTGCAAGACACACTACATTCTTACAAGACACACTACAGTCTTACAAGACACACCGCAGCCTTACAAGACACACTACAGTCTTAATAGACACGCTATAGTCTTTCAAGACACAACGCTAAGTCTTATTAGACAACACTAGAATCTTACAAGACACACTACAGTCTTACAAGACACATTACAGTCTTGCAAGACACTACAGTTTTACAAGGCACACTCCAGTCTTACAAGACACAGTACAGTCTTACAAGAGACACTACAGTCTTACAAGACACCCTAACAGTCTACACACACACTATTGCTAAAATACCACTACAGTCTACAAGACACACTACAGTGTTACAAGACTCACTACAGTCTTACAAGACACACTACAGTCCTTACAAGACAAACTGCAGCCTTACAAGAACGCACTACAGTCAAAATAGACAACACTACAGTCTTATACAAGCACACTAACAGCCTTACAAAACACAATACCAGTATTACAAGACACACTGCAGCTTAAAGACGCAACCACAGTCTATATAGAAAAACTAACAGTCCTTACAAGACACACTACAGACTTAGAAACAAAAATATCTGTCTTGCAGACACACTTAGAGTCCTTACAAACACACTGCAGCCATACAAACAAACTTACAGTCTTAATAGACACACTACAGTCTTACAAGAGAAACTACGTCTTACAAGACACACTACAGTCTTACAAGTACACACTTCAGTCTTACAAGGCACACAGTAACTTAGAAGACCCACATAGTCTTACAAGACCAACTGTAGTCTCACAAGACACACGAACAGTCTTAACAAGACAGCACTACAGTCTTACAAGAACACTGATGCAGCCTAAGGAAGTACACACTATAGTCCTTACAAGACACACTGCAGCCTAACAATACGCACTAAGTCTAAATAGACACACTACAGTTTTTAACAAGACACACACATTCTTAATAGACACACTAAGTCTTACAAGACACACAACAGTCTTACAAGACACACTACAGTCTTACAGACATATTACATTCTTACAAGACAACATCCAGTTCTTACACGACACACTATTGTCTTACAAAGACACAACTGCAGCCTTACAAGACGCACTACATTCTTAATAGACACATTATAGTCTTATCAAGACACACTTCCGTCTTACAAGACACCCTAACAGTCTTACAAGACACCACTATCCGTCTTACAAGAGTCACTAAAGTCTTACAAGACACACTACAGTCTTACAAGACACAGTTTACTACAGTCTTACAAGACCACAGTTCAGTCTTACAAGACACACTACAGTCTTACAGACACACACAGTCTTACAAGACACACAAACAGTCTTACAAGACACACTACGTTCTTACAAGACGCACCTACAGTCTACAAGACACAACTACAGTCCTTACAAACACAGTACAGTTTTGCAGACACACTACAGCTTACAAACACATACATCCTTACAAGACACACTTCTGTCTTACAAGACACACTACAGAAGTCTTACAAGTACACACTACCGTCTTACAAAGTCACTAAAGTCTTACAAGACACACTACAAGTCTTACAAGACACACTATCAGTCTTACAAACCACACTACAGTCTTACAAGACACACTGCCGCCTTACAAGACGCACTACAGTATTAATAGACACACTACAGTCTTACAAGACACACTGTAGTCTTAGAAGACACACTATAGTCTTACAAGACACACTGTAGTCTCACAAGACACACAACAGTCCCCTTACAAAACACACTACAGTCCTACTTACAAGACACACTACAGTCTTACAAGACACAGTTCAGTCTTACAAGACACACTACAGCCTTACAAGACGCACTACAGTCTTAATAGACACACTACAGTTTTACAAGACACACTACAGTCTTAATAGACACACTACAGTCTTACAAGACACACTACAGTCTTACAAGACACACTACAGTCTTACAAGACAACATTTACATCTTTCCAAGACCACACTACAGTCTTACAAGACACACTATAGTCTTACAAGACACACTGCAGCCTTACAAGACGCACTACAGTCTTAATAGACACATTATAGTCTTTCAAGACACACTATAGTCTTACAAGACACACTACAGTCTTACAAGACACACTACAGTCTTACAAGACACATTACAGTCTTGCAAGACACTACAGTTTTACAAGACACACTCCAGTCTTACAAGACACAGTACAGTCTTACAAGAGACACTACAGTCTTACAAGACACCCTACAGTCTTACACGACACACTATTGTCTTAAAAGACACACTACCGTCTTACAAGACACACTACAGTGTTACAAGACACACTACAGTCTTACAAGACACACTACAGTCTTACAAGACAAACTGCAGCCTTACAAGACGCACTACAGTCTAAATAGACACACTACAGTCTTACAAGACACACTACAGCCTTACAAAACACAATACAGTCTTACAAGACACACTGCAGCCTTACAAGACGCACTACAGTCTAAATAGACAAACTACAGTCTTACAAGACACACTACAGTCTTACAAGACAAAATACTGTCTTGCAAGACACACTAGAGTCTTACAAGACACACTGCAGCCTTACAAGACAAACTACAGTCTTAATAGACGCACTACAGTCTTACAAGAGAAACTACAGTCTTACAAGACACATTTCAGTCTTGCAAGACACACTACAGTCTTACAAGACACACTACAGTCTTACAAGACACACTTCAGTCTTAGAAGGCACACTGTAGTCTTAGAAGACACACTATAGTCTTACAAGACACACTGTAGTCTCACAAGACACACTACAGTCTTACAAGACACACTACAGTCTTACAAGACACACTGCAGCCTAAGAAGACACACTATAGTCTTACAAGACACACTGCAGCCTTACAAGACGCACTACAGTCTTAATAGACACACTACAGTTTTACAAGACACACTACAGTCTTAATAGACACACTACAGTCTTACAAGACACACTACAGTCTTACAAGACACACTACAGTCTTACAAGACACATTACAGTCTTACAAGACACACTACAGTCTTAAAGACACATTATAGTCTTACAAGACACACTTCAGTCTTACAAGACACACTACAGTCTTACAAGACACACTACCGTCTTACAAGAGTCACTAAAGTCTTACAAGACACACTACAGTCTTACAAGACACACTACAGTCTTACAAGACACAGTACAGTTTTACAAGACACACTACAGTCTTACAAGACACACTACAGTCTTACAAGAACCCCCATATCTTAAAAAACTGCGCCTTTCAACGACACATTTAAAAGAACATTCGTCTTTCAAGACACACTTCATCTTACAAGACACACTACAGTCTTAAAAAACACACTCGTCTTACAAGATCCTAAAGTCTTACAAGCAACTACAGTCTTACAAGACACCTACAGTCTTACAAGACACAGTTCATTTACAAGACCACTAGTCTTACAAGAACACAGTCTTACAAGACACACTGCCCTCTTTCAAGACACATAAGTCTTAAAGACACATACAGTCTTTAAAAACACAATACAGTCTTACAAGACACATCAGTCTTACAAACACACTACAGTTTCAAGCCACCTACAGTCTTGCAAGCACACTGCCGCCTTTCAAGACGCACTAAAGTCTTAATAGACACTCTACGTCTTTCAAGACCACACAGTCTTCAAAAAAAATTACAGTCTTTCAAGACACACTACATCTTAAAGACAACTACAGTCTTACAAGACACACTACAGTCTTACAGACACCACAGTCTTGCAAACCACTCATTCTTACAAGACGCACTACAGTCTTACAAGGACACCGCCCTTAAAGACACACTACTTTAATAGACACGCTATAGTCTTTCAAAACACACTATAGTCTTACTAGAAAACACTAGAGTCTTACAAGACACATACGTCTTACAAGGGGCACTTACAGTTTGCAAGGGACACTCCAGTTTACAAGAACAGTCGTCTTACAAGAGACACTACGTCTTAAAACACCCTACAGTCTTACACGACCACATTGTCTTAAAAGACACACTACCCCTCTTACAAGACACACTACAGTGTTACAAGACACACTAAGTTTACAAACACCTACAGTCTTACAAAACAAAATGCGGGCCTTACAAACGCACTACAGCTAAAAAGACACACTACAGTCTTTAAAAACACACTAAGCCTTACAAAAACCCAATACAGTCTTTTCAAGCACACTGCGCCTTACAAGACGCACTACAGTCTAAAAAGACAAAATACGTCTACAAGACACCCTACTTCTTACAAGACAAAATACTGTCTTTCAAGCACATAGGTCTTACAAAACACACTGCAGCCTTACAAACAAACTACAGTCTAAAAGACCACTACAGTCTTTTCAAGAAAACTACAGTCTTACAAGACACATTTCAGCTTGCCCAAGAACACTACAGTCTTTTCAAGACACACTACAGTCTTACAAGACACACTTCAGCTTAGAAGGACACTGTAGTCTTAGAAGACACACTATATTTACTGACACACTTTTTTCACAAGACACACCAGTCCTTTCAAGAACACATCAGTCTTTAAAGAACATGCTTGCCCTAAGAAAGACACATTAAATCTTACAAGACACACTCAGCTTACAAAACCAATAAGTCTTAAAGACACACTTCAGTTTACAAAACACCTACAGTCTTACAAGACACACCCCTTTTAAAACCAAAATCTTACAAGACACATACAGTCTTACAAGACACCTCGCTTACAAGACCCAAAAAAAAAATTTTTTAGTCTTTCAAAAACACACTTCAGCTTACAAAGGGCAACTACAGTCTTACAAACACCTACCGTTTACAAGAGTCATAAAGTTTACAAGACACCTACGTCTTACAAGACACTACAGTCTTACAAGACCATTCAGTTTTTTAAAGACCCTAACTTACAGGGCCACACTTTAAAAACCCTTACAAGCACACTACAGTCTTTTCAAGACACATACTTTACAAGACACCTAAGTCTTACAAGACACCTAAGTCTTACAAAACACACTAAGTCTTACAAGACACAGGTTCAAATTTTAAAGGGCACATTTCTCTTACAAGACACACTTCAGGGCTTTCAAGACACATACGTCTTACAAGACCATACCGTCTTACAAAAACACAAAGTCTTCAAGCCAACTACAGTCTTACAAGACACATACAGTTTTACAAACACATCAGTCTTACAAGACACCTAAACTTAAAGCCCACAAGTCTTACAAGACCACTGCCCGCCTTACAAGACGCATACAGTCTTAATAGACACAACAGTCTTACAAGAAAACACTTCAAGCCTACAAATCACAAAAAATTTTCAGTCTTCAAGACACACTACGTCTTTCAAGGCACTAAGTCTCAACAGACTTACAAGACACACTACAGTCATTACAAGACACAGTTCCAGTCTTACTAACAACACTACAGTCTTTACAAGCCACACTACAGACCTACAAGACACATTGCCGCCTTACAAGACCACTAACAGTCTTAATAGACACACTACAGTCTTACAAGACACACTGTAGTCTTAGAAGACACACTATAGTCTTACAAGACACCAGTAGTCTCACAAGACACACTACAGTTCTTACAAGACACACTACAGTCTTACAAGACACACTACAGTCTTACAAGACACACTACAGTCTTACTAGACACACTACAGCCTTACAAGACGCACTACATCCTTATAGACACACTAACAGTTTTACAATACACACTACAGTCTTAATATCATCACACACTCAGTCTTACAAGACACACTACAGTCTACAAGACACATGCTACAGTCTTACAAGACACATTACAGTCTTACAGACACACACTTCTTGCAAGACACACTATATCTTACAAGACACACTGCATCCGTACAAGACGCACTACAGTCTTTAAAATAGACACATATGAGTCACAAGATACACTCAGTCTTACAAGACACACACAGTCTTACAAGACACACTACCAAACCGTCTTACAAGAGTCACTAAACTCTTACAGACACACTAACAGTCTTTCAAGACACACTAACAGTCTTACAAGACACCGTTCAGTCTTACAAGACACACTTACAGTCCTTACAGTACACACTACAGTCTTACAAGACACACTACAGTCTTACAAGACACACTACAGTCTTACAAGACACACTACAGTCTTACAAGACACACTACAGTCTTACTAGACACAGTACAGTCTTACAAGACACACTACAGTCTTACAAGACACACTACAGTCTTACAAGACACACTATAGTCTTACAAGACACACTGCAGCCTTACAAGACGCACTACTGCTTAATAAGACCACATTACAGTTGGTTACAAGACACACTTCAGTCATTACAAGACACACTACAGTCTTAACAAGGAAACACTACCGACTTACAAGGAGTTACTAAAGTCTTACAAACACACTACGGTCTTACAAGACACAACTACAGTCTTACAAACACAGTTTCAGTCTTACAAGACACACTACAGTCTTACAAGACACACACAGTCTTACAAGACACACTGCCGCACCTAGACGCGCTACAAGTCTTAATTAAGACACAATCTGTCTTACAAGACACACTACAGTCTACAAGACACAATACAGTCTTACAAGAACACATTACAGTCATGCAAGACACACTATCAGTTTACCAGATACACTACAGTCTTACAATACACACTTCAGCCTTACAAAGGCACACGTAGTCTTACAGACACTCTATAGTCTTTACAAGACACACTGTAGTCTCCAATCACATTCAGTCTACAAGACACACTGCAGCCTTACATGACGCACTACAGTCCTAATAGACACAGTACAGTCTTACAAGACATCACTACAGTCTTAATAGACACACTTTAGTCTTACAAGACACACAAACCGTCTTAACAATGGACACATTTCAGTCTTACAAGCACACGAGTCTTACAAGACATACTATAGTCTTACAAGACACACTGCAGCCTTCGAAGACACACTATAGGTCTTACAAGACACACGGCTGCCTTACATGAATCACTACAGTCCTTAATAGATTCACTACATCTTACAAGACACACTAAGTCTTAATAGACACACACTACAGTCTTACAAGACACATTACAGTCTTGCAAGACCACTACTGTCTTACAAGAACATTACAGTCTTGCCAAGACACCTTCAGTCTTACAAGACACGCTATAGTCTTACAAGAACACAGTTCAGTCTTACAAGGCACACTGTATCTTACAAGTGTACACTATAGTGTTTACAAGACACAGTTCAGTCTTACAAGGCGCACACTGATGCTTACAAGTTACACTATAGTGTTACAAGACACACTATAGTCTTACAAGACACACCTATAGTCTTAACAAGACACACTACAGTCATTCAAGACACACTACAGACTTACAAGACACACTACAGTCTTTACAAGACATACAACTGTCTTTATAGACACACTATAGTCTTACAAGACACACTACTAAAGCTTTACAAGAACACCTACAGCTTACAAGACACACTACAGTCTTTACAAGACACAGTACAGTCTTACAAGACACACAACAGTCCTACAAAGACGCACTACAGTCTTAATAGACACATTACTGACTTACAAGACCCACTTCAGTCTTACAAGACACTCAACAGTCTTACAAGACACACTTAACCGTCTTACAAGACTCACTAAAGTCTACCTAAACACTACAGTCTTAAAGACGACCACCTAACAGTCTTACAAGACACATTTCCGTACTACAAGACACACTACAGTCCCTTACAAGACCACACCTAAGTCTTACTTGACACCACTGGTGCCGCCTTACAAGACGCAGTACAGTGCTTATAGACACACCTACAGGCTTAAAAGACACACTACAGTCATACAGACAACACTACTGTCTTACAAGACACCATTACAGTCTGCAAGACACACTAAAGTAGTACAAGACACACACTGAAGTCTTACAAACACATTTCAAGTTCTTATACCAGGCACACTGTAGTCTACAAGACACTCTATATCCTTACAAGACACACTGTAGTCTCACAATACAAACTTCAGTCTTACAAGACACACTACAGTCTTACAAGACACCTGCACACACCCTTACAAGACACACTACAGTCTTACAAGAACCACACTACAGCCATACAAGAGCACTACAGTCTTAATAGAAAACCCACTCAGTCTTACAAGACACACTAAAGTCTTAATGACACACTATATCTTACAAGACACACTACAGTCTTACAAAGATACGCTACGTCATACAAGACACACTACAGTCTTACAAGACTCATTACAGTCTTGCTAACACACTACAGTCTTATAAGTCACACTACAGTAATTACAAACACAGTTCAGTGCTTACATTACAAGGGTCACACTGTATGACTTCAAAGACACTCTATAGTCTTATAAGACACACGTAGTGTTACAAGACACACTACATTCTTACAAGACACACTATAGGTCTTACAAGACACACTACTCTACTGCCTATCAAGACACACTCAGTCTTACAAGACACACTACTGGTCTTTATAGACACACTATAGTCTCACAAGACACACAACTACAGCTTTACAAGACACATCGACAGTCTTTCAAGACACACGTACAGTCTACAAACACAGTACAGTCTAAACAAGACACACTACAGTCTTACAGGACACTCTACAGTCTTACAAGACGCACTACGTCCATACAAGACATCACTACAGTCTTATAAGACACACTTACAGTCTTACAAGACACACTACAGTCTACAAGACACACTACAGCCTTACAAGACGCACTACAGTCTTAATAGACACACTAAAGTCTTACAAGACACACTACCGTCTTACAAGACACAATACAGTCTTACAAGACACACTACCGTCTTACAAGACACACTACAGTCTTACAAGACACACTACAGTCTTACAAGACACACTACAGTCCTTACAAACACACTAACAGTCCTGACAAACACAATACAGTCTTGCAAGAAGATGCACTACAGCCTTACTAGACACACTAGTCTTACAAGACACACTACAGTGTTACAAGACACACTAGAGCCTTACAAGACGCACTACATGCCTTAATAGACACACTTAAAGTAGTCTTACAAGACCACTCTACATCTTACAAGACCACTACAGTCTTACAAGACACACTACAGTCTTACAATACACACTACAGTCTTACAAGACACAATACAGTCTTGCAAGATGCACTACAGTCTTAATAGACACACTAGTCTTACAAGACACACTACAGTGTTACAAGACACAATACAGTCTTACAAGACACACTACCGTCTTACAAGACACACTACAGTCTTACAAGACACACTACAGTCTTACAAGACACACTATAGTCTTACAAGACACACTAGAGTCTTACAAGACACACTACAGTCTTACAAGACACACTACAGTCTTACAAGAAACACTGCAGCCTTAGAAGTCACACTACAGTCTTAATAGACACACTACAGTCTTACAAGACACACTACAGTCTTACAAGACACACTACAGTCTTACAAGACACATTACAGTCTTGCAAAGACGCTCTACAGTCTTACAAGACACACACTACCGTCTCACATACAACATTTTCAGTTTTACAAGGCACACTGTAGTCTTACAAGACACACTATAGTCTTACAAGACACACTGTAGTCTCACAAGACACACTGCAGTCTTACAAGACACACTACAGTCATTCAAGACACACTACAGCCTTACAAGGACACACTACAGTTACAAGACACACTACTGGTCTTTAAGACACACTATAGTCCTTACAAGACACCTACAGCTTTACAAGATACACTACAGTCTTAAAAGACAAACTACAGTCTTAACTAAGACACAGTACAGTCTTACAAGACACGACTATCAGTCTTACAAGACACACTACAGCTTACAAGACACACTCCAGTCTGAATAGAGACACACTAGAGTCCTATACAAGACACACTAGATTCTTACCTAGGACACACTACAGTCCTTACACAACACACTACAGCCTTGCAAGAACACACTACAGTCTTACAAGACACACTACAGTCTAATTAACACACTAGATTCTTAAAACAACACTACAGTCTTAACAGGACACACTACAGTCTTACAAGACACCACTGCTCCTTACAGACACACTACAGCTTACAAAGACACATTAGCAGTCTTACAAGACACACTAACAGTCTTACAAGACAAACTATAGTCTTACAAGACACCCTGCAGCCTTACAAGACGCACTAACAGTCCTTATATAGACAAATTATAGTCTTACCAACACACATCAGTCTTACAGACAAACTACAGTCTTACAAGACACACTACCGTCTACAAGACCACTAAAGTCTTACAAAACATACTACAGTCCTTAAAGCCACACTACAGCCTTACAAGACACCGTTTCAGTCCGTAAAGACACACTACTGTCTTACAACACACTACAGTCTTTACAAGACACATACAGTCTAACTTACAAGACACACTACAGTTCTTACAAGACACACTTACAGTCCTTACAAGACACACTACAGTCTTACAAGACACAGTAACAGTTTTACAAGACACCTACAGTCCATTACAAGACACACTACAGTCTTACAAGACACACTATAGTCTTTACAGACACACTGCAGCCTTACAAGACGCACTACAGCTAAATAACACATTACAGTCTTAACAAGACACACTACAGTCTTACAAGACACACTACCGTCTTTACAAGAGTCACTAAAGGTCTTACAAGACACACTACAGTCTTACAAGACACACTACAGTCTTACAAGAACACAGTTCATTCTTACAAGACACACTACAGTCTTACAGCCAAACTACATTCTTACAAGGACACATTTCTGCCCGCCTTAACAAACGCACTACAGTCTTACTAGACACACTACAGTCTACAAGACTCACTACAGTCCTTACAAGACACAATACCAGTCTTACACGACACATTATATTCTTGCAAGACACACAACATCTTACAAGAACACACTTCAGCCTTACAAGGAACACTGTAGTCTTACAAGACTCTCTAATAGTCTTACAAGACACAACTGTAAGTCTCACAAGACACACTTCTGTCTTACAAGGACTCACTGCAGCCTTACAAGACGCACTACAGACTTAATAGACACTCTACAGCTTACAAGACACACTACAGTCTTAATAGACACACTTTAGTCTTACAAGACAAAGTACCATCTTACAAGACACATTTCCAGTCTTACAAGCTACACTGTTTGTCTTACAAGACACCACTATAGTCATAACAAGACACACTGTAGTCTAACAAGACACACTGCATCTTACAGACACATACAGTCTTACAAGACTCACTGCAGGCCTTAGAAGACATCACTATAGAGTCTTAGCAAGACACACTGCTGCCCGTACAAGAAGCAATACAGTCTTAATAGACACACTACAGTCTACAAGACACACTACAGTCTTAATAGACACTCTACAGCTTACAAGACACATACAGGTCCTTGCAAGACACACTACTGGTCTTACAAGACACGCTATAGTCTTAACAAGACACAGTTCAGTCTTACAAGGCACACTGTAGTCTTACATGTCACACTAAGTGTTACAAGACACACTATAGTCCTTACAAGACCACCACTATAGTCTTACAAGACACAACTGTAGTCTTACAATCACACTATAGTTTTACAAACACACTATAGTCTTACAAGACACAACTATAGTCCTTACAAGAACAACACCACATCATTCAAGACACACTACTAAAGACTTACAAGACACACTACAGTCTTACAAGACACACTACTGTCCTTTATAGACACACTATAGTCTTACAAAGACACACTACACTTTACAAGACACTCTACAGTCTTACAAGACCATCACTACAGTCTTACAAGACACAGTACAGTCTTTAACAAGACCCACTACCGTCCTAAAAAGACGCACTACAGTCTTAATAGACACATTACATCTACAAGACACACTTCAGTCTTAAAGACACTCAACAGTCTTACAAGACACACTACAGTCTTACAAGACTCACTATAGTCTTACAATACACACTACAGTCTTACAAGACACACTACAGTCTTACAAGACACACTTCTGTCTTACAAGACACACTACAGTCCTTACAAGCCCACTCAGTCTTACAAGATCACACTGCCGGCTTACAAGACGCACTACAGTCTTAATAGACACACTACAGACTTAAAAAAAAGACACACTAACAGTCCATACAAGACCACACTACAGTCTTACAAGACACATTAACAGTCTTGAAGACACACTACAGGTCTTACAAGACACACTGGCAGTCTTACAAGACACATTTCAGTCTTACAAGGCACTCTGTATCCTTACAAGAACACTCTATAGTCTTACAAGACACACTGTAGTTTCACAAGACAAACTGCAGTCTTACAAACCACTACAGCTTACAAGACTACACTGCACCCTTACAAGACACATAACAGTCTACAGACACACTACAGTCTTACAAGACCCACCACAGTCTTACAAGAACACTACAGTTTTTAACAGACACCTGCAGTCTTACAAGAGCACACCTACAGTCTTACAAGACACCCTTCAGCTTACAAGACACATCTACAGCTTACAAGAACACACTGTAGCCTTACAAGACGCACTAAATCTTATAGACACGCTACAGTCCTTACAAGACACACTACAGCTCTACAAGACACAATATAGTCTTAAAGACACACTGCCGTCTTACAAGACACACTACAGTCTTACAAGACACACTACAGTCTTACAAGACACACTACAGTCTTACAAGACTCACTACAGTCTTACTAGACACACTACAGTCTTACAAGACACACTACATCTGCAAGACACAAAGGCCGCCTTACAAAGACGCACTAAAGTCTTAATAGACACTCTACAGTCTTACAAGACACACTACAGTCTTACAAGACACATTACAGTCTTACAAGACACACTACAGTCTTATACAAACATACTACAGTCTTACAAGACACACTACAGTCTTACGAGACACCTCTACATCTTGCAAGACACACCTACATTCTTACAAGAACGCACTACAGTCTACAAGACACCACGCAGCCTTCAAGACACACACGCAGTCTTAATAACAACCTATAGTCTTCAAGACACACTATAGTCTTACAAGACACCCTACAGTCCTTACACGAACACTAATTGTCTTAAAAGACACACTACCGTCTTACAAGACACACTACAGTCTTACAAGACACACTACAGTCTTACAAGACAAACTGCAGCCTTACAAGAGCACAACAGTCAAAATAGACACACTACACAAGTCTTTCAAGACACACTAACCAGCCTTACAAAGCACAATACAGTCTACAAGACACACTGCAGTCCTTACAAGACCACTACGAGTCTTAAATAACACGCTATAGTCCCTTTCAAGACACACATAGCCTTACAAGACACCCTACAGTCTTACACGAACACACTATGTCTTAAAAGACACACTACGTCTTACTAGACACACGACAGTCTTACAAGATCACACTAACAGTCGTACAAGACAAACTGCAGCTTACAAGACGCACTACAGTCAAATATGACACACTACAGTCTTACATGACTCACTACAGCCTTACTAAGCACAATACAGTCGGTTACAAGACCCACTGCAGCCTTACAAGACGCACTACAGTCTAAATAGATAAACAACAGTCTTACAAGACACACTACAGTCCTTACAAGACAAAACACTGTCTGCAAATACACACTAGAGTCCCGTAACAAGACACCTGCAGGGCTTACAAGACAAACTACAGTCTTAATAGACGCACTACAGTCTTACAAGAGAAACTACATAGTTTACCAGACACATTTCAGTCTTGCAGACACACATACAGTCCTTACAAGACACACTACAGTCGTACAAAGACACACTTCAGTCCTTACAAGGCACACTGAGTCTTAGAAGACACACTATAAGCCTCTTAACAAGACACACTGTAGTCCTCACAAGACACACTACAGTCTTACAAGACACACTACAGTCTTACAAGACACACTGCAGCCTAAGAAGACACACTATAGTCTTACAAGACACACTGCAGCCTTACCAGACGCACTACAGTCTTAAATATACACACAATACGAGTTTTAACAAGACACACTACAGTCTTAATAGACACACTACAGTCTTACAAGACACACTACAGTCTTACAAGACACACTACAGTCTTACAAGACACATTACAGTCTTACAAGACACACTACAGTCTTACAAGACACACATAGTCTTACAAGAACACACTGCAGCCTTACAAGACGCACTACAAGTCTTAATAGACACATTATAGTCTTACAAGGACTCACTTCAGTCTTACAAGACACACAACAGTTTACAAGACACACTACCGTCTTACAAGATTCAATAAAGTCTTAACAAGACACACTAAAGTCTTACAAGACACACTACAGTCTTACAAGACAACGTTCAGGTCTTACAAGACACCCCAGTCTTACAGGACACACTAAAGTCTACAAGACACACTACAATCTACAAGACACACTACAGTCTTACAAGACACACTACAGTCTTACCAATCACACTACATCTTACAAGACACAGTACAGTTTTTAGAAGACACAAAACAGTCTTTACAAGAACACTATAGTCTACAAGACGCACTACATCTACATAGATAAACTACAGGTCTTTACAAGACACACTACAGTCTTACAAGACAAAACCTGTCTTGCAAGACACACTAGAGTCTTCAAGACACACTGCAGCCTTACAAGACAAACACAGTCTTAATAGACGCACCTACAGAGTCTTACAAGAGAAACTACAGTGTTACAAGACACATTTTCAGTCTTGCAAGACACTCTACAGTCTTACAAGACACACTAACAGTCTTACAAGACACACTTCAGGTCTTACAAGGCACACTGTAGTCCTAGAGCAGACACACTATAGTCTTTACAAGACACACTGTAGTCTCACACAAACACACTACATTCTTACAAGACACACTGCTACAGTCTTACAAGACACACTGCAGCCTAAGAAGACACACTATCGTCTTACAAGACACACTGCAGCCTTAGCAAGACGCACTACAGTCTTATTAGACATCACTACAGTTTTACAAGACACACTACAGTTCTGAATAACACACTACAGTCTTACAAGACACACTACAGTCTTTCAAACACACTACCTCTTACAAGACACATTACAACAGTCTTACAGACACACTACTGCCTACAAGACACACTATATCCTTACAATACACACTGCAGCCTTACAAGACCACTACAGTCTTAATAGACACAGTATAGTCTTACTAGACACACTGCAGTCTTACAAGACACACTCTACAGTCTTACAAACACACTATCGTCTTACAAGATTCAATAAAGTCTTACAAGCACACTACAGTCTTACAAGACACACTACAGTCTTACAATACAACAGTTCATCTTACAAAGACACCTACCAGGCATACAGGACACACTACAGTCTTACAAGACACACTACAGTCTTACAAGACACACTACAGTCTTACAAGACACACTACAGTCTTACATGACACACTACAGTCTTACAAGACACAGTACATTTTAGAAGACACATCTAACAGTCTTACAAGACACTACTATAGTACTTACAACACACACTGCAGCCATACAAGCCGCACTACAGTCTTAATAGACACATTACAGGCTTACAAGACATCACACTTCTTGTCTTACAAGAAACACTACTGTCTTACAAGACCACACTACCGTCTACAAGAGTCACTAAAGTCTTACAAGACCACACTACAGTCTTTACAAGCCACACTACAGTCTGTACAAGACACACTGCCGACTTACAAGAACTCACTACAGTCTTAATAGACACACTACAGGCTACAGTCTTAACAAGAACACACTGTAGTCTAGAAGACACACTATAGTCTTACAAGACACACTGTAGTCTCAGACCAAGACACACTACAGTCTACCAACACACTACAGTCTTACAAGACACACTACAGTCCTTACAAGACAGAGTTCACTCTTACAAAGAAACACTGCAGCCTACAAGACGCACTACAGTCTTAATAGACCACACACAGTTTTACAAGACACACTAGAGTCTTAATAGAACACACTACTGTCTTACAAGACACACTACAGTCTAATAAGACACACTACAGTCTTTACAGACACATTACATTTCTTACAAGACACACTCAGTCCTTACAAGACACAACTATAAGTTCTTACAAGACACACTGCAGCCTACAAGACGCTCTACAGTCCTTAATAGACACAATAGTCTTTACAAGACACACTTCAGTCTTACAAGACACACTACAGTCTTAAAAGACACACTACCGTCTTACAAGACACACTACAGTCTTACAAGACACACTACAGTCTTACAAGACACACTACAGTCTTACAAGACACACTACAGTCTACCAAGACACACTACAGTCTTACAAGACACACTACAGTCCTTACAAGACACGACTACAGTCTACAAGAGACACACTACAGTCTGTGACAAGACACACTACAGTCTTACAAGACACACTTCAGTCTTACAAGACACATAAACTGTTTTACAAGCACACTACAGTCTACAAGACACACTCCAGTCTTACAAGACACACTAGTAGGTCTTACAAGACACACGCAGCCTTACAAGACACCTGCAGCCTTACAAGACGCACTACAGTCTAATAGACACATTACAGTCTTACAAGACACACTTCAGTATCTTACAAGACACACTACAGTCTTTACAGAGACAAACACTAACCGTCTTACAAGGGTCACTAAAGTCTTACAAGACACACTAACTACGTCTTACAAGACACACTACAGTCTTACAAACACAGATCAGTCTTACAAGACACACCACAGCTTACAGAGACACACTACAGTCTACAAGACACACTCGCCTACAAGACGCACTACATCTTAATAGACACCTACAGTCTTATACAGAGACTACACTAACAGTCTTACAAGACCCAATACAGTCTTACAAGACACATTACAGTCTTGCAAGAACACACTACAGTCTTACAAGCACACTACATCTTACAAGACTCCACGCAGCCTTACAAGGCACACTGTATCTTACAAACACTCTAATAGTCTTACAAGACACACTGTAAGTTCTCACAAGACACACTTCAGTCTACAAGACACACTGTACTGGCGCCTTACAAAGCGGCACTACAGTCTTAATAGACACACTACAGTCTACAAGACACCCTACAGTCTTAATAGACACACTTTAGTCTTACAAGACACACTACCGTCTTACAAGACACATTTCAGTCTTACAAGGCACACTCTAGTCTACAAACACACTATAGTCTTTCAGACACACTGCAGACGCCATAGAAACACACTATAGTCTACAAGACACACTGCTGCCATACAAGAAGCACTACTGTTCTTAATAGACACACTATACAGTCTTACAAGACACACTACAGTCTAATAGACACACTACAGTTTACCAGACACATTACAGTCTTGCAAGCACACTACTGTCTTACAAAGACACGCTTTATAGTCCCTTACAAGACACAGTTCAGTCTTACAAGGCACACTGTATCTTACAAGTCCCACAATAGTTTACAGACACACTATAGTCTCTTACAAGACACACTCTAGTCTTACAAGACACACTACAGTCATTCCAAGACAACACTACAGACTACAAAACACACTACCAGGGTCTTACAAGACATACTACTGTCTTTATAGACACTCTATAGTCCTTACAAGACACACCACAGCTTTACAAGACACACTACAGTCCTTACAAGAACACACTACAGTCCTTTTACAAGACACAGTACAGTCTTACAAGACACACTACAGTCCTACAAGACGCACTACAAGTCTTAATTGACACATTACATCCGTCAAGACATACACTTCATTCTTACAAGACACTCAAAGTCTTAACAAGACTCACTACCGTCCTTACAAGAACTCACTAAGTCTTACAATACACAGTTCCGTCTTACAAGACACACTACAGTCTTACAAGCCACACTACAGCTTTACAAGACACACTACAGTCTTACAAGACACACTAACAGTCTTACAAGACACCCAAGTTTTTTTTTCCCCGTCTTACAAGACAAGCTACTACGTCTTACAAGCCACACTCCAGTCTTACAAGGACAACACTGCCGCCTTACAAGACGCAGTAACAGTCCTTAATAGACACACTACAGTCTTAAAGACACACTACAGTCATACAAGACACACACAGTCTACAAGACACACTACAGTCTTGCAAGACACACTACAACAGTCTACAAGACACACTGAAGTCTTAACAAGACACATTTCAGTCTTACAAGGCACACTGTAGTCTACAAGACCCTCTATAGTCCTTATCAAGACACAACTGTAGTCTCACAAGACAAACTTCAGTCTTACTAGACACACTACAGTCTTACAAGACACACTGCAGCCTTACAAGACACACTACAGTCTTAATAGACACACTACAGTCTTACAAGACACACTACAGTCTTAATAGACACACTATAGTCTTACAAGACACACTACAGTCTTACAAGACACATTACAGTCTTGCTAGACACACTACAGTCTTATAAGACACACTACAGTCTTCCAAGACACAGTTCAGTCTTACAAGGCACACTGTAGTCTTAAAAGACACACTATAGTCTTATAAGACACACTGTAGTGTTACAAGACACACTACAGTCTTACAAGACACACTATAGTCTTACTAGACACACTACTGCCTTTCAAGACACCACACTACAGTCTTACCAAGACACACTCTGTCTTTATAGACAAGGCAACTATAGTCTCACAAGACACACTACAGCTTTTATCAAGAACACGACCATCTTTCGTCAAGACACACTACAGTCTTACAAGACACAGTACAGTCTTACAAGACACACTACAGTCTTACAGGACACACTACAGTCTTACAAGACACTACAGTCTTACAAGACACACTACAGTCTTACAAGACACACTACAGTCTTACAAGACACACTACAGTCTTACAAGAATCACTACAGCCTTACAAGACGCACTACAGGTCTTAAAGACACACTAAAGTCTTACAGACACACTACCGTCCCTTAACAAGACCCAATAATTTAAAAAAAAACAGTCTTACAAGACACACTACCGTCTACAAGTCACACAACTACAGTCCTTACCAAGACACACTACAGTCCTTTACAAGACACCTACAGTCTTGACAAGACACACACAGTCCTTACAAGACACAATACAGTCTTGCAAGACGCACTACAGTCAAAATAGACACACTACATCTTACAAGACACACTACAGCCTTAGCAAAACAACATACACTCGTACAAGACACATCTGCAGCCTTACTAGACGCACTACAGTCCTAAATAGATAAACTACAGTCTTACAAGACACACTAAGTCTTACAAGACAAAACACTGTCGTGCAAGACACACTAGAGATCCTTACAAGACCCACACTGCAGCCTTACAAGACAAACTACAGTCTAATAGACGCACTACAGTCTTACAAGAAAACTACCGTTGCTACAAGACACATTTCATCTTGCAAAGAGCACACTACCCAAGGGTTTTCTTACCAAACACACTAACAGTCTTACAAGACAGACTTCAGTCTTACAAGGCACACTTGTAGTCGTAGAAGACAACACTATACGTCTTACAAGACACACTGTAGTCTCACAAGACACACTACAGTCTTTACAAGACACACAACAGTCACCCCCCCCTTTACAAGACACACTACAGTCTTACAAGACACAGTACAGTCTTACAAGACACACTACAGTCCTACAAACGCACTACATTCTTAATAGACACATTAACATCCAGTCTTACAAGCCACCCTTCAGTCTTACAAGACCACTCAACAGTCTTACAAGACACACTACCGCGACAAGACTCACTAAAGTCTTACAATACACACTACAGTCTTACAAGACAACACTACAGTCTTACATGACACATGTTCTTCTTATCAAGAAATCACTACAGTCTTACAAGCCACACTACAGTCTTACAACACACTGCCCCGCCTTACAAGACGCACTACAGTCTTAATAAGACCACACTACAGTCTTAAAAGACACAACCCCTGGACAGACAACAAGACACACACGACAGCTAACAAGACACATTACAGCTTGCAAGACACCTACAGTCTTACAAGACACACTGCAGTCTTACGAAGACCCATTTCAGTCTTACTAAGGCACACTGTAGTCTTACAAAGACACTCTATAAGTCTTACAAGTCACACTGTAGCCTCACAAGACAAACTCAGCCTTACAAGACCACTACAGTCTTACAGACACATGCACCCTTACAAGACACACAACAGTCTACAAGAACACACTACAGTCTTACAAGAACACACCACAGTCTTACAAGACTCACTAAAGTTTTACAAGACACACTGCAGTCTACAATACACACTAAAGTCCTTACAAGACACACTCAGTCTTACAAGACACACTACAGTCTTACAAGACAGCACTGGAGCCTTTACAAGACGCACTAAAGTCTTAATAGACACTCTACATCTTACAAGACACACTACCAGTCTTACAAGACACAATATAGTCTTACAAGTCACACTGCCGTCTTACAATAACACACTACAGTCCTTACAAGACACACTACAACTTACAAGACACAATACAGACTTACAGACACACTACATCTTCCTAGACACACCTACAGTCTTAACAAGCCCCACTCCGTCTTGCAAGACACAAACAATGCCAGCCTTACAAGACCACAAAAGTCCTTAATAACATCTACATCTTACAAGACCACACTATCAGTCTTACAATACAAACTTACAGTCTTACAAACACACTACAGTCTTACAAGAGACATACTACCTACATCTTACAAGACACACTACAGTCTTACGAGACACTCTACTGTCTGCAAGACACACTACAATCTTACACGACGCACTACAGTCTTACAAGACACACACCGCAGCCTTACAAGACACAACTACAGTCTTAAAGATACACGCTATAGTCTTTCAGACACCACTATAGTCTTACAAGACACACTACAGTCTAACACGACCCACTATTGTCTTTATAAGACACACTACCGGTCTTACAAGACACACACTACAGTCTTACAAGACACACTACAGTCTTAACAAGACAAACGCAGCCTTACAAGACGCACACAGTCAAAATAGACACACTACTGTCTTACAAGACTCACTACAGCTTACAAAACACAATACAGTCTTACAAGACACACTGCAGCCTTACAAGACGCACTACAAGTCTAAATAGATAAACTACAGTCTTACAAGACACACTACAGTCTACAAGACAAAACACTGTCTTGCAAGACACACAAAGTCTTACAAGACACACTGCAGCCTTACAAGACAAACTACAGTCTTAAAAAAAGACGCACCACAGTCTTTACCAGAGAAACTACAGTTTACAAGACACATTTCAGTCTTTGCAAGACACACTACAGTCTTACAAGACACACTACAGTCTTACAAGACACACTTCATTCTTACAAATGCCACTACAGTCTAATGCCACCACTAGCTTACAAGACACACTACAGTGTTACAAGACACAATACAGTCTTAACAAGCACACTACGTCTTACAAGGAACACTACTGTCTTACAGACACACTCAGTCTTCAAGCACACTATAGTCTTAAAGACACACTAGAGTCTTACAAGACACACTACAGTCTTACAAGACACACTACAGTCTTACAAGAAACACTGCAGCCTTAGAAGTCACACTACAGTCTTAATAGACACACTACAGTCTTACAAGACACACTACAGTCTTACAAGACACACTACAGTCTTACAAGAGACATTACAGTCTTGCAAGACGCACTACAGTCTTACAAGACACACTACCGTCTTACACGACACATTTCAGTCTTACAAGGCACACGGTAGTCTTACAAGACACACTATAGTCTTACAAGACACACTGTAGTCTCACAAGACACACTGCAGTCTTACAAGACACACTACAGTCATTCAAGGACACCAATACAGCCTACAAGACACTCTACAGTTTCCGCCCCCCACAGTTTTATAGCACACTAAGTCTTACAAGACACACTACAGCTTTACAAGATACACTACCAGTTTACAAGACAAACTACAGTCTTACAAGACACAGTATAGTTCTTACAAGAACACTACAGTCTTACAAGGACATCTATAGTCTTACAAGACACACTACGTCTTACAATGGACACCACTACAGCCTTGCAAGACAACTACAGTCTTAATAGACACACTAGAGTCTTACATGGACACACTACGTCTTTACGGACACACTACAGTCTTAAAGACACACTACAGTCTTACAAGACACACTTCAGTCTTACAAGACCACCACTACAGTCTACAAGACACACTACAGTCTTACAAGACGCAGTACAGTCTTACAAGACACACTACAGTGTTAATAGACACATTACAGTCTTACAAGACACATTACAGTCTTACAAGACACACTACAGTCTTACAAGACACATTACAGTCTTACAAGACGGAGTACAGTCTTACAAGACACACTACTGTCTTAAAGCCACATACAGTCTTAAGACACACTGCCGCCTTACAAGACCGCACTACAGTCTTAAATAGACACACTACAGTCTTACGAGACACACTACAGTCTTACAAGACACACTAGACAGTCTTACAAGACATACTACAGCTTACAAGGACTCTACTGGTTACAAGATACTCTACAGTGTCTTACAAGACGCACTACAGTCTTACAGACCACACTATAGTCTATACAAGGACGCACTACAGTCTTACAAGACACACTGAGCCTTACAAGACACACTACAGTCTTAATAGACACACTATAGTCTTACAAGACACACTAGAGTCTTACAAGACAAACTACAGTCTTACAAGACACATTACAGTCTTGCAAGACACTACAGTCTTACAAGACACACTACAGTCTTACAAGACGCACTACAGTCTTAATAGACACACTACAATCTTATAAGACACACTAGAGTCTTACAAGACACACTGCAGTCTTACAAGACATACTACAGTCTTACAAGACTCTACAGTCTTACAAGACACTCTACAGTCTTACAAGACGCACTACAGTCTTACAAGACACACTATAGTCTTACAAGACGCACTACAGTCTTACAAGACTCACTGCAGCCTTACAAGACACACTAGAGTCTTAATAGACACTATAGTCTTACAAGACACACTAGAGTCTTACAAGACACACTATAGTCTTACAAGACACATTACAGTCTTGCAAGACACTACAGTCTTACAAGACACACTACAGTCTTACAAGACACAGTACTGTCTTACAAGATACACTACAGTCTTACAAGACACACTATAGTCTTACAAGACACACTACAGTCTTACAAGACACACTACAGTCTTACAAGACACATTAAAGTCTTGCAAGACACATAGAGTCTTCAAGGACACACTACAGTCTTTACAAGACACAGTTCTGTCTTAACAAGACACACTGTAGTCTTATAAAGGACACACGGGACAGTCTTACAAGACACACTACAGTCATACAAGACACACTACAAGCCTTAACATGACCACTACAGTCTAACAAGGACACACTACTGTCCTTTATTAGACACGCTATAGTCTTACAAGACAAACTACAGCTTTACAAGACACACTACAGTTCTTACAAGACACACTACGTCTTACAAGACACAGTACGTCTTACAAGGACACACTACAGTCTTACAAGACACACTATAGTATTACAGACACCATACATTCTTACAAACACACATAGCCTTACAAAACACACTACAATCTTCAAGACATAGTACAGTTTAAGAGACACATACAGTCTTACAAGTCACCTACAGTTTTACAGGACACACTACAGTATTACAAGACACACTACAGTCTTACAAGACACATACAGCCTCACAAGACACACTGCAGTTTACAAGACACCTACGTCATTCAAGACACACTATAGTTTTACAAGGACACACTACAGCTTTACAAGAACATACTGTCATCCCCCCCCCCCCCACCGACATACTACAGTCTTACAAGACACAGTACAGTCTTACAAGACACACTCATACAGTCTTACAAGACACACTACAGCCCTTTACAAGACACACTTACAGTTTTCAAGACACACTACTGTCTTTATAGACACACTATAGTTTACAAGACACACTACAGCTTTACAAATACCTACTGTATTACTAGACAAACTTACCGTCTTACAAGACACTTACAGTTCTTACAAGGCACATACAGTCTTACAAGGACACACTATAGTCTTAACAAGGACACCACTACAGTTACAAGAACCACTACAGCCTTGAAGACACACTACAGTTTACAAGACCACACTACAGTATACTAGACACAATAGAGGCTTACAAGACACACTACAGTCTTTACAGGACACACTACAGTCTTAACTAGACACACTACAGTCTTACAAGACACCTACAGTCTTACAAGAACACTTACGGTCTTACAGAACACTACAGTCTTACAGTGCAGTACAGTCTTATAAGAACACTACAGTCTACAAGACTCACTACAGTCTTACAAGACACACTACAGTCTTACAAGACACACTACAGTCTTACAAGCCACACTACAGTCTGTACAAGACACACTGCCCGCCTTAAAGACGCACTACAGTCTTAATAGACACACTACAGGTCTTACAAGACACACTACGTCTTACAAGACACACTTCAGACTTACAAGACATACATACAGTCTTACAAGACTCTACAGTTTACAAGACATCTAATTCTACAAGAGCACTACAGTCTTACAAGACACACTATTGTTCTTACAGAGCACTACAGTCTTACAAGACACACTGCAGCCTTCAAAGACACACTACAGTTCTTAATAATGAATATTCTTTTATCTGATACTGACACACTATAGTCTTACAAGACACACTAGAGTCTTACAAGACAAACTACAGTCTTACAAGACACATTACAGTCTTGCAAGACACTACAGTCTTACAAGACACACTACAGTCTTACAAGACGCACTACAGTCTTAATAGACACAGACAATTTAATAAGGACACACTACAGTCTTTTTTTACAAAGAACACTGCAGTCTTACAAGACATACTACAGTCTTACAAGACTCTACAGTCTTACAAGACACTCTACAGTCTTACAAGACGCACTACAGTCTTACAAGACACACTATAGTCTTACAAGACGCACTACAGTCTTACAAGACTCACTGCAGCCTTACAAGACACACTAGAGTCTTAATAGACACTATAGTCTTACAAGACACACTAGAGTCTTCCAAAAGAACACACACGTCAACAAGACACATTACAGTCTTGCAAGACACTACAGTCTTACAAGACACACTACAGTCTTACAAGACACAGTACAGTCTTACAAGATACACTACAGTCTTACAAGACACACTATAGTCTTACAAGACACACTACAGTCTTACAAGACACACTACAGTCTTTCAAGACACACTACAGTCTTACAAGACACACTACAGTCTTACAAGACACACTACAGTCTTACAAGACACACTACAGTCTTACAAGACACACTACAGTCTTACAAGACACATTAAAGTCTTGCAAGACACACTAGAGTCTTACAAGACACACTACAGTCTTACAAGACACAGTTCTGTCTTACAAGGCACACTGTAGTCTTACAAGTCACACTATAGTGTTACAAGACACACTGTAGTCTTAAAGACACACGGACAGTCTTACAAGACACCTAAGTCATACAAGACACACTTCAGCCTTACAAGACACACATACAGTCTAACAAGACACCTACTGTCTTTATATACACGCTATAGTCTTACAAGGACACACTACAGCTTTTACAAGACACACTACAGTCTTAAAAGACTCACTACAGTATACAAGACACAGTACAGTCTTACAAACACATACGTCTTACAAGGACACACTATAGTCTTACAAGTCACAACTACAGTCTTACAGACACACTATAGCCTTACAAGACACATACAGTCTTACAAGACAACTATAGCCTTACAGGACACATACAGTCTTACAAGATACACTTACGAGACTTACAAGACACACTACAGCTTACAAGACCACTACAGTCTTACAAGACACACTACAGTCTTACAAGACACCAGCACCAGTTTTACAAGCACACTACAGTCTTACAAGACCACACTACAGTCTTACAAGACACACTATAGTCTTAAAGAACACACTGCAACCTTACTAAGACGCACTACAGTCTTAATAGACACATTACAGTATTACAAGAACACTTCGTCTTACAAGAAACACTACAGTCTTACAAGACCCACTACAGTTCTTACAAGACACAGTACAGTCTTACAGACACACTACAGTCTTACAAGGACAACTATTAGTCTTACAAGACACATACAGTCTTACACGACACACTATAGCCTTACAAGACACACTACAGTCTTACAAATGAATAGTTACAGTCTTTATAGACACACTACGTCTTCAAGACACACTACAGTCTTACAGGACACACTACAGTCTTACAAGACACACTACAGTCTTACAAGACACACTACAGTCTTGCAAGACACACTACAGTCTAACAAGACACACTACAGTCTTACAAGACACACTACAGTCTTACAAGACACACTACAGTCTTACAAGAAACACTGCAGCCTTAGAAGTCACACTACAGTCTTAATAGACACACTACAGTCTTACAAGACACACTACAGTCTTACAAGACACACTACAGTCTTACAAGACACATTACAGTCTTGCAAGACGCACTACAGTCTTACAAGACACACTACCGTCTTACAAGACACATTTCAGTCTTACAAGGCACACTGTAGTCTTACAAGACACACTATAGTCTTACAAGACACACTGTAGTCTCACAAGACACACTGCAGTCTTACAAGACACACTACAGTCAATCAAGACACACTACAGCCTTACAAGACACACTACAGTTTTACAAGACACCACTACTGTCTTTTATAGGGACACACTATAGTCTTACAAGACACACTACAGCTTTACAAGATACACTACAGTCTTACAAGACAAACTACAGTCTTACAAGACACAGTACAGTCTTACAAGACAAACTACAGTCTTACAAGACACTCTATAGTTCTTACAAGGGACACACTACAGTCTTACAAGACCACACTACAGCCTTGCAAGACCACACTACAGTCTTACAAGACACACTACTTGTCTTAATAGACACCTAGAGTCTTAACAAGACACACTACAGTCTTCAGGGACCACACTACAGTCTTAAAGACCACACTACAGTCTTACAAGACACACTTCAGTCTTACAAGGACACACTTACGTCTTACCAGACACACTTACTGGCTTACAAGACGCCGAGTACGTTTACAAGACATACTACAGTCTTATAGACATTTACAGTCTTACAAGGACACATTACAGTCTTACAAGACCACAGTACAGTCTTACAAGACAATTACAGTCTTACAAGGACGCAGTACAGTCTTTCACGACACACTACTGTCTTACAAGGCCACACTACAGTCTGACAAGACACACTGCCGCCTGCAAGAGCACTACACAGTCTTAATAGACACACTACAGTTTACAAGACACACTACAGTCTTACAAGACACACTACAGTCTTACCACTTCCCCCTACCCCCCCTCCCCAGTCTTACAACACTCTTCAGTCTTACAAGTGACACTCTACAGTCTTACAAGACGCACTACAGTCTTTACAAGACACACTATCGTCTTACAAGACGCCACTACAGTCTTACAAGACACACTGCAGCCTTAGCAAGACACACTACAGTTCTTAATAGGACACACTATAGTCTTACTACAAGACACACTAGAGTCTTACAGAACAAATACAGTTTACAGACACATACCCCCGACAAGCCCTCCCCCACCAGTCTTACAAAGCACACTACAGTCTTACAAGACGCACTACAGTCTTATATAGGACACACTACAATCTTATAGCACACACTAGAGTCTTACAAGACCACTCACTGCAGTTTACAAGACATACTACAGAAAAAACTCTTACAAGACAACTACAGTCTTACAAGAACTTACAGTCTTTACAAGACGCACTACAGTCTTACAAGGACACCACTATAGTCTTACAAGAGCATACAGTCTTACAGCTCACTGCAGCCTTACAAGACACACTAGAGTCTTACTAGACTCTATAGTCTTACAGGACACACTAGAGTTTACAAGACACCTATAGTCTACAAGCCACATTACAATCTTGCAAAACATACCAGTCTTACAAGACACACTACAGTCTTACAAGACACGAGTACTGTTCTTTACAAGATACACTACAGTCTTACAAGACACTCTATAGTCTTACAAGACACCAATACAGTCTTACAAAGACAACACTACAGCTTACCAAAACACATTAAAGTCTTACAAGACACACTAGAGTCTTACATAATGACGTACTACAGTCTTACAAGACACAGTTCTGTCTTACAAGACACACTGTAGTCTTACAAGACACACGACAGTCTTACAAGACACACTACAGTCATACAAGACACACTACAGCCTTACAAGCACACTACGTCTTACAAGAACTACAGTCTTTACAAGCCACTCTACAGTTTACAAGGTCGCACTACAGTCTTACAAGACACACTATAGTCTTACAAGACGCACTACAGTCTTACAAGCCTCACTGCAGCCTTACAAGACACACTAGAGTCTTAATAGACACTATAGTCTTACAAGACACACTAGAGTCTTACAAGACACACTATAGTCTTACAAGACACATTACATCTTGCAAAACACTACAGTCTTACAAGACACACTACAGTCTACAAGACACAGTACTGTTTACAAGATACACTTACAGTCTTACAAGACACACTATAGTCTTAAAGACTCACTACAGTCTTACAAGAACACACTACAGTTCGTTACAAAACACCCCCCCCCCCCCCCCCCCCCCCCCCCCCCCCCCCCCATTAAAGTCTTAAGACACACTAGAGGTCTACAAGAAATATAACAGTCTTACAAGACACAGTTCTGTCTTACAAGGACACATGTAGTCTTACAAGGACACACGACAAGTCTTACAAGACACACTACAATCTACAAGACACACTACAGCCTTACAAGACAACTCTACAGTCTAACAAGACACCACTACTGGCTTTATAGGACACGCTATAGTCTTACAAGACACATTACAGCTTAACAGACACACTACAGTTACAAGACACACCTTACAGTCTTACAAGGACACAGTACAGTCTTACAAGGACACACTTCAGTCTTACAAGACACACTATAGTCTTACAAGACACACTACAGTCTTACAAGACACTATAGCCTTACAAAACACACTACAGTCTTACAAGACATAGTACAGTCTTAATAGACACACTACAGTCTTACAAGACACCCTACAGTCTTACAGGACACACTACAGTCTTACAAGACACACTACAGTCTTACAAGACACACTACAGCCTCACAAGACACACTGCAGTCTTACAAGACACACTACAGTCATTCAAGACACACTATAGTCTTACAAGACACACTACAGCTTTACAAGATACACTACTGTCTTACAAGACAAACTACAGTCTTACAAGACACAGTACAGTCTTACAAGACACACTACAGTCTTACAAGACACACTACAGCCTTACAAGACACACTTACAGTTTTACAAGACACACTACTGTCTTTATAGACACACTATAGTCTTACAAGACACACTACAGCTTTACAAAATACACTACTGTCTTACAAGACAAACTACAGTTCTTACAAGACACAAGGTACAGGTCTTACAAGGCACACTACATCTTACAAGACACACTATAGTCTTACAAGGACACACTACAGTCTTACAAGACACACTACAGCCTTGCAAGACCACTACAGTCTTACAAGACCACACTACAGTTCTTAATAGACACACTAGAGTCTTACAAGACACACTACGTCTTCAGGACACACTACAGTCTTACAAGACACACTACAGTCTTACAAGACACACTACAGTCTTACAAGACACACTACAGTCTTACAAGACACACTACAGTCTTACAAGACGCAGTACAGTCTAATAAGACACACTCAAGTTCTTACAGACACACTACAGTTTAAAAGGGAAACACTACAGTCTTACAAGACCACACTACAGTCTTTACAAGCCCCACTACAGTCTTACAAGACACACTGCCGCCTTACAAGACGCACTACAGTCTTACTAGACACACTACAGTCTTACAAGACACACTACAGTCTTACAAGACACACTACAGTCTTACAAGACATACTACAGTCTTACAAGACTCTACAGTCTTACAAGACACTCTACAGTCTTACAAGACGCACTACAGTCTTACAAGACACACTATAGTCTTACAAGACGCACTACAGTCTTACAAGACACACTGCAGCCTTACAAGACACACTACAGTCTTAATAGACACACTATAGTCTTACAAGACACACTAGAGTCTTACAAGACAAACTACAGTCTTACAAGACACATTACAGTCTTGCAAGACACTACAGTCTTACAAGACACACTACAGTCTTACAAGACGCACTACAGTCTTAATAGACACACTACAATCTTATAAGACACACTACAGTCTTACAAGACACACTGCAGTCTTACAAGACATACTACAGTCTTACAAGACTCTACAGTCTTACAAGACACTCTACAGTCTTACAAGACGCACTACAGTCTTACAAGACACACTATAGTCTTACAAGACGCACTACAGTCTTACAAGACTCACTGCAGCCTTACAAGACACACTAGAGTCTTAATAGACACTATAGTCTTACAAGACACACTAGAGTCTTCCAAGACACACTATAGTCTTACAAGACACATTACAGTCTTGCAAGACACTACAGTCTTACAAGACACACTACAGTCTTACAAGACACAGTACAGTCTTACAAGATACACTACAGTCTTACAAGGACCAACTATAGTCTTACAATACACACTACAGTCTTACAAGGGACACAATACAGTCTTTCAAGAACACTACAGTCTTACAAGACCACACTACAGTCATTACACAGGACACACTACAGTCTTACAAGAACACACTACAGTTTTTCTTACAAGACACACTACAGTCTTACAAGACACATTAAAGTCTGCAATACACACTAGAGTCTTACAAGACGCACTAAGTCTTACAAAGACACAGTTCTGTCTTACAAGGCACACTGTAGTCTTACAAGTCACACTATAGTGTTACAAGCACATGTAGTCAGTTACAGACACACGACAGTCTTACCAGACACCACTACAGTCTACAAGACACTCTTACAGGCTTACAAGACCACACAATACAGTCTAACAAGACACACTACCTGTCTTTATAGACACGCTTATAGTCTTACAAGACACACTACAGCTTTACAAGACACCAACTACAGTCTTACAAGACACACTATAGTCTTACAAGACACAGTACAGTCTTACAAGAACATACAGTCCTTACAAGACACACTATAGTTTACAAAGACACACTACAGTCTTACAAGACACACTATAGCCTTACAAGACACACTACAGTCTTACAAGACATAGTACAGTCTTAATAGACACACTACAGTCTTACAGGACACACTACAGTCTTACAAGACACACTACAGTCTTACAAGACACATACAGTTCTACCCCTCCCCGCCCCTAATTACAAGACACACTACAGTCTTACAAGACACACTACAGTCTTACAAGACACACTATAGTCTTACAAGACACACTGCAACCTTACAAGACGCACTACAGTCTTAATAGACACATTACAGTCTTACAAGACACACTTCAGTCTTACAAGACACACAACAGTCTTACAAGACACACTACAGTCTTACAAGACACAGTACAGTCTTACAAGACACACTACAGTCTTACAAGACACACTATAGTCTTACAAGACACACTACAGTCTTACAAGACACACTATAGCCTTACAAGACACACTACAGTCTTACAAGACATAGTACAGTCTTAATAGACACACTACAGTCTTACAAGACACACTACAGTCTTACAAGACACACTACAGTCTTACAAGACACAGTACAGTTTTACAAGACACACTACAGTCTTACAAGACACACTACAGTCTTACAAGACACACTATAGTCTTACAAGACACACTGCAACCTTACAAGACGCACTACAGTCTTAATAGACACATTACAGTCTTTCAAGACGCACTACAGTCTTACAAGACACACTACCGTCTTACAAGACACATTTCAGTCTTACAAGGCACACTGTAGTCTTACAAGACACACTATAGTAGTCTTACAAGAACACTGTGTCTCAAAGAAACACTGCAGTCTTACAAGACACACTACAGTCATTCAAGACACACTACAGCCTTACAAGACACACTACAGTTTTACAAGACACACTACTGTCTTTATAGACACACTATAGTCTTACAAGACACACAACAGCTTTAAAAGATACACTACAGTCTTAAAAGACAAACTACAGTCTTACAAGACACCAGTACGTCTTCAAGCACACTACAGTTCACAAGAAACACTATAGTCTTACAAGACACACTACAGTCTTACAAGACACATACAGCCTTGCAAGCACTCACTACAAGTCTTACAGCACACACTAACAGTATTAATAGATCACACTAGAGTCTTACAGACACACTACAGTCTTACAGGACACTCTACAGTCTTACAAGACACACACAGTACAGTCTTTACACGACCTCACTACAGTCTTACAGGACACACTACACGTCTTACAAGACACATACAGTCTTCAAGACGGAGTAGTACAGTCTTACAAAGACACACTACAGTCTTACAAGGGCACACACTCAGTCTTACAAGACACACTTACAGTCTTACAAGACACCTGCTGCCTTACAAGACGCACTACAGTCTTAATTAGACACATTACAGTCTTACAAGACACTCTACTGGCTTACCAAGACACACTACAGTCGTACAAGACAACTACAGTCTACAAGACATACTACAGTCTTACAAGACTTACGTCTTACAAGACACTCTACAGTCTTTACAAGACGCACTACAGTTCTTACAAGGGACACACTATAGTCTTACAAGACACACTATAGTTTCAAGACCACTACAGTATTTACAAGACGGAGTTCAGTCTTATCAAGACACAACTACAGTCTTACAAGACACACTACAGATCTTACAAGACACACTACAGTCTTACAAGACACACTGCAGCCTTACAAGACGCACTACAGTCTTAATAGACACATTACAGTCTTACAAGACACACTACAGTCTTACAAGACACACTACAGGCTTACAAGACACACTACAGTCTTACAAGACACACTACAGTCTTACAAGACACACTGCCGCCTTACAAGACGCACTACAGTCTTAATAGACACACTACAGTCTTACAAGACACACTACAGTCTTACAAGACACACTACAGTCTTACAAGACATACTACAGTCTTACAAGACTCTACAGTCTTACAAGACACTCTACAGTCTTACAAGACGCACTACAGTCTTACAAGACACACTATAGTCTTACAAGACGCACTACAGTCTTACAAGACACACTGCAGCCTTACAGGACACACTACAGTCTTAATAGACACACTATAGTCTTACAAGACACACTAGAGTCTTACCAAGGGACAAATACAGTCTACAAGACACTACAGTCTTGCATGACACTACAGTCTTACAAGACACACTACAGTCTTACAAGACGCACTACAGTCTTAATAGACACACTACATCTTATAAGGACACACTACAGTCTTACAGACACACAGCAGTCTTACAGACTACTACAATCTTACAAGACTCTACAGTCTTACAAGACACTCTACAGTCTTACAAGACGCACTACAGTCTTACAAGACACACTATAGTCTTACAAGACGCACTACAGTCTTACAAGACTCACTGCAGCCTTACAAGACACACTAGAGTCTTAATAGACACTATAGTCTTACAAGACACACTAGAGTCTTACAAGACACACTATAGTCTTACAAGACACATTACGTCTTGGAAGACACTACATGTCTTACAAGTTCCACACTACAGTCTTAAAAGACACAGTATAGTCTACAAGATACATACAGTCTTTACAAGACACAACTATAGTTTACAAGACACCTACAGTCTTATGACAAGACACACTACAGTCTTTCAGACACACTACAGTCTTACAAGGACACACTACAGTTTACAAGACACACTACAGTCTTACCCCAAGTCACACTCAGTCTTACAAGCACATTAACGTCTTGCAGACACACTAGAGTCTTACAAAGGACACATTACAGTCTTACAAGACACAGTTCTGTCTACAAGGCACACTGTAGTCTTACAAGTCACACTATAGTGTTACAAGGACACACTGTAGTCTTACAAGACACACGACAGTTCTTACAAGACACACTACAGTCATACAGACACGCTACAGCCTTACAAGACACACTACAGTCTAACAAGACACACTAACTGTCTTTATAGACACGTTAGTCTTCCAAGACACACTACAGCTTTACAAGACACATACAGTTCTTCAAGACCACATACTGTTTACAAGACACAGTTCAGTTTACAGACACACTACAGCTCTTACATGACCCACTATAGTCTTACAAGACACACTACAGTCTTACAAGACACACTATAGCCTTACAAGACACACTACAGTCTTACAAGGAATAGTACAAAACACAACTATCTTTTCTCGCAGACACACTACAGTTTAAAAAGACACACTACAGTCTTACAGGGACCACCACTTAACAGTCTCCTACAAGACAACTACAGTCTTACAAAGACACACTCTGTCTTACAAGACACACTACTGATCTTCAAGACCACACTACAGTCTTACAAGACATAGTACAGTTTTACAAGACCACACTACAGTCTTACAGACCACACTACAAGTCTTACAAGACACACTATAGTCTTACAAGACAAACTGCAACCTTACAAGACGCACTACAGTCTTAATAGACACATTACAGTCTTACAAGAGTCACTAAAGTCTTACAAGACACACTACAGTCTTACAAGACACACTACTGTCTTTTACAAAGACAAGGTTCAGTCTTAAAGACACACTACAGTCTTACAAGCCACACTACAGTCTTACAAGACACACTGCCACCTTACAAGACGCACTACAGTCTTAATAGACACACTACAGTCTTACAAGACACACTACAGTCTTACAAGACACATACCAGTCTTACAAGACATTACAGTCTTGCAAGACACACTACAGTCGTCCAAGACCATACTGTCTCTACAAGGACACACTTCAGTCTTACAAGGCACACTGTAGTCTTACAAGACACTCTATAGTCTTACAAGACACACTGTAGTCTCACAAGACACACTTCAGTCTTACAAGACACACTGCAGCCTTACAAGACGCACTACAGTCTTAATAGACACCCCCCCCCCCCCCCCCCCTCATCCAGGTCTTACAAGACACACACTACGTCATAATAGACACACTTTAGTCTTACAAGACGCACTACGTCTTACAAGACACATTCAGTCTTACAAGGCACACTGTAGTCTTACAAGACACACTTAGTCTTACAAGACACTCTGTAGTCTCATAGACACACTGCACTCTTACAAGACACACTACGTCTTACAAGACACACTGCAGCCTACTATAGTCTTACAAGACACCTGTTGTCTACAAGACACACTGCCGTTTTAACCAGACACAGTTCAGTCTTACAAGACACACTGCAGCCTTAGAAGAACACTATAGTCTTAAAGAACACTGCGGCCTTACAAGAAGCACTACAGGTCTTTAATAGACACACTACAGTCTTACAAGAGCACATTACAGTCTTGCAAGAACACTATGTCTTACAAGACAGCTATTGTCTTACAAGACACAGTTCAGTCTTACAAGGCACACTGTAGTCTTACAAGTCACACTATAGTGTTACAAGAACACTATAGTCTTACAAGACACACTAGAGTCTTACAAGGACACATTACAGTCATTCAAGACTCACTACAGACTTACAAAGACACACCTACAGTCTTACAAGAAACACTTCTTTCTTTATAGACACACTATAGTCTTACAAAGACACACTACAGCTTTACAAGACACATACAGTCTCACAAGACACACTACAGTTTCAAGGACACAGTATAGTATTACAAGACACCACTCAGTCCTTACAGACGCCTACAGTTCCTTAGTAGGCACATTACAGTCTTACAAGACACACTTCAGTCTTACAAGACACTCAACAGTCTTACAGACACACTACCGTCCTTACAAGACTCACTAAAGTCTTACAATAAACATACAGTCTTACAAGACACCACTACAGTCATTACCAAGCACAGTTTCGTCTTACAAGACGCACTCAGTCTTACAAGCCACACTACTGTTTACAGACACACTGCCGCCTTACAAGACGCACTACAGTCTTAATAGCACACTACAGTCTACCCCGTCCCCCACCCGTCATACAAGACCACACTACAGACTTACAAGACACATTACAGTCTTGCAAGACACACTACTGTACTTACAAAGACACACTGAAGTCCTTACAAGACACATTTCAGTCTTACAGGCACACTGTATTCTTACAAGACACTCTATAGTCTTACACGACACACTGTAGTCCTCACAAGACAAAACTTCAGTCTTACAAGACACACTATAGTCTTACAGACCACACTGCACCCTTACAAGACACACTACAGTCTTACAAGACCACACTACAGCCTTACAAGACGCACTACAGTCTTAATAGACACACTACTGGTCTTACAAGTACACACTACATTCTTAAATAGACACGCTATAGTCTTCAAGACACACTACAGTCTTACAAGATACGCTAACAGTCTTACAGACACACTACAGTCTTACAAGGACACATGACAGTCTGCTAGACACATACAGTCTTTAAGACACCTACAGTATTACAAGACACAGTTCAGTCTTACAAGGCACACGTAGTCTTATAAAAGAACACTATAGGTCCTTACAGACCACTGTAGTGTTACAAGGACACACTACCAGTCTTACAAGACCACACTAGAGTCTTACTAGACCACACTACTGCCTTTCAAGACACACTACAGTCTATACAAGACACACTACTGTCTTTTATAGACAGCTATCGTCTCAAAGCACATAAGCTTTAAAAGACACACGACAGTCTTTCAAGACACACTACAGTTTACAAGAAACACTACAGTCTTACAAGACACACTACGTCTTACAAGACCACACTACAGTCTGACAAGACACACACCAGTCTTACAAGACGCACTACAGTCTTACCAAGACCACACTACAGTCTTACAAGAACACTACAGCCTTACAGACGCACTTACAGTCTTAATAGACACACTAAAGTCTTACAAAGACACACTACCGTTTACAGACACAATACGTCTTACAAGACACACTACCGTTTAAGGACACACTACAGTCTTACAAGACACACTACAGTCTTACAAGGAACCCAACAGTCTTACAAGACACATGTCTTACAAGACACAATACAGTCTTGCAAGATGCACTTACATCTTTAGACCACACTAGTCTTAAAGACACACTACAGTGTTTACAGACACACTACAGCCTTACAAGACGCACTACGTCTTAATAGACACCTAAGTCTTACAAGGACACACTACCGTCTTACATGACACAATACAGTCTTACAAGCACATACAGTCTTACAAGACACACTACAGTCTTACAAGACGCACTACAGACTTACAAGACACACTACAGTCTTACAAGACACACTACAGTCTTACAAGACACATTTCAGTCTTACAAGGCACACTGTAGTCTTACAAGACACACTATAGTCTTACAAGACACACTGTAGTCTCACAAGACACACTGCAGTCTTACAAGACACACTACAGTCATTCAAGACACACTACAGCCTTACAAGACACACTACAGTTTTACAAGACACACTACTGTCTTTATAGACACACTATAGTCTTACAAGACACACAACAGCTTTACAAGATACACTACAGTCTTACAAGACAAACTACAGTCTTACAAGACACAGTACAGTCTTATAAGACACACTACAGTCTCACAAGACACACTATAGTCTTACAAGACACACTAGAGTCTTACAAGACACACTACAGCCTTGCAAGACACACTAAAGTCTTACAAGACACACTACAGTCTTAATAGACACACTAGAGTCTTACAAGACACACTACAGTCTTACAGGACACACTACAGTCTTACAAGACACAGTACAGTCTTACACGACACACTACAGTCTTACAAGACACACTACAGTCTTACAAGACACACTACAGTCTTACAAGACGGAGTACAGTCTTACAAGACACACTACAGTCTTACAAGACACACTACAGTCTTACAAGACACCTACAGTTTA
>NC_069404.1:975883-1003991 GCF_026875155.1 Cherax quadricarinatus | reverse complement strand
TAAAAAAGACACACTACAGCTTCAAAACACACTGCGCCTTACAAGATGCACTACAGTCTTAATAACACACAAAAGTCTTACAAACACACTACGTCTTCAAGACGCACTACAGTCTTACAAGACACACTACCGTCTTACAAAAACACACCACAGTCTTCAAGACACACTACAGTCTTACAAGACACACGCACCTTACAAGATGCACTATTGTTTAAAAAGACACACTACAGTCTTCAAACACCACAGTCTTACAAAACAAACTACACTCTTACAAACACTCAGACCTTACAGTGCACTACAGCTTAAAAACACACACAGTCTTTCAAGACACACTACATCTTACAAAACCGTACAGCTTTCAAGACACACTACCGTCTTACGAGACCACTACAGAATTAAAACAAAAACTACGCTTAACAAACACAGTACAGTCTTACAAGATACACTACAGTCTTACAAGACACACAATTCTTAATAGACACACTACAGTCTTTTTAAAAACACACTACGGCCTTTCAAGACACACTACAGTCTTACAAAACACACAATATCTTTAATAGACACAATAGTCTACAAACACACTACAGTCTTCAGGATTTTCCCACAGTCTTTCAAGACACACTGCAGTCTTTTCAAGACAAGACATTTTTAAAGACACACTAAGTCTTTCAAGACCATACACTTACAAACACACTACAATCTTAAAAGACGCACAACCGTCTTACAAAACACACTACAGCCTTACAAAACACACTACAGTCTTACAAGACACCCCTGCAGCCTTACAAGATCCTAAAGTCTTAGTTGACACACACAGTCTTTCAGACACGTACAGTCTTACAAAACACCTACAGTCTTTCAAGACACACTACCCTATTACAAAACACACTACAGTATTACAAGGCACACTCAGCTTACAAGACCACTACGTCTTACAAGTCACCCTACCCTTACAAAACACACTACAGTCTTACAAGACACATCCTCTTACAAGCACACACAGTCTTACAAGACACACTAAGTCTTACAAGACACACTACAGTTTTTACTAACAACAAAAAGTCTACAACACACTAGAGTCCCCTTTCAAACACACTAATCTACAAGACACACTAGAGTCTTTTAAGACTCAGTACTCTTACAAGACACACTACTGTCCCTTTCAACACACACACCGTCTTACAAGACACACTACATCTTCAAGAACACACAGTCTTCAAACACACTGCAGCCTTACAAAAACCACTACAGTCTTAAAAACACACACTAAGTCTTTCAAGACACACTACAGTCTTTTAAGACACACTACGTCTACAAAAACACACTACAGTCTTTCAAACACACTACAGTCTTACAAGACACACTACAGTTTTACAAGACACACTCAGCCCTTTCAAAAGCACTACATTCTTAAAAAGACACACTACAGTCTTTCAAGACACACTACGTCTTTCAAGACACATTACAGTCACAAGCCACAGGACCTTACAGATGCAATACGTCTTAAAAGACACACTCAAATCTACAAACACACTCAGTCTTACAAAACACACATAGTCTTACAAGACACACTACAGTCTTACAAAACACAACCGTCTTTCGAGACACACTACAATTACAAAACACTACAGCTTTTAAAAAAACAGAAAAGTCTTACAAGACCACTAAGTCTTACAAAACACACTACGTTTTAAAAAAACAACTTTGCCTTACAAAGGGAACTACATCTCAAGCACACTACATCTTACAAGACACAGTACAGTCTTCAAACACACTAGAGCTTTCAAGACACACTACATTTTACAAGACTTTCTACAGTCTTACAAAAGCACTACCGTCTTACAAGACACACCAAAACACCAAAACCACACAGTCTTAAAACACCTGCAGCCTTACAAGATGCACTAAAGTCAGTAGACACACACAGTCTTACAAACAAGTACAGTTTACAAGACACCTACAGTCTTACAAGACACACTACCCCTTACAAACAACTACAATATTAAAGACACACTACATCTTACAAGACACACTACAAATCTTTCAAAACACACTGCAGGGCCTTACAAGATGCACTAAGTCTTAATGGCACACTACGTCTTAAAAGACACACTACATCTTACAAAAAACCTGCAGCCTTACAAGATCCTACAGTCTTAATAGGCACACCAAGTCTTACAAGACACACTCCCCTCTTACAAGACACACTACATCTTACAAGACACAGACAGTCTTCAAGACACACTACAGTCCCAAGGCACCACAGTCTTTCAAGAACACTAACAGCTTACAAGACACCTACATCTTAAAAACACACTACATCTTACAAAAAAACACTACATCTTTCAAGACACAAATTTTACAGTCTTTACAAGACACACTACAGTCTTACAAGACACACTACAGTCTTACAAGACACACTACAGTATTACAAGAAACACTGCAGCCTTACAAGATGCACTACAGTCTTAATAGACACACTACAGTCTTATAAGACACATTAGAGTCTTAATAGAGACACTATAGTCTTACAAGACACACTATAGTCTTACAAGACACATTACAGTCTTACAAGACACACTACAGTCTTACAAGACACACTACAGTCTTACAAGACACAGTTCAGTCTTACAAGGCACACTATAGTCTTACAAGACACACTGTAGTCTTACAAGACACACTACAGTCTTACAGGACACACTAAGTCTTTCGGGCACACTAACTTTCAAACCATACAGTCTTACAAGACACACACATCTTCAAGCACACTATAGTCTTACAAAACACACTATATCTTTCAGACACCTATAGTCCTACCAGACACACTACAGTCTTAAAATACTCTACATCTTTTAAGACACACTACAGTCCACAAGACCACTGCAGCCTTTCAAGAGCTCTAAGCTTAATAACACACTACATCCCTTTCAAGACACACTACAGTCTTACAAGACACACTACAGTCTTACAAGACACACTCCGTCTTTCAAGACACCTACAGTCTTTCAAGACACCTACAGTCTTACAACACACACACTGCTTTCAAAACACACTAAGTCTTACAAGACACATTAAGTCGTACAAGACACACACAGCCCTTTCAAAAACCCTACAGTCTAAATAGACCACTACAGTCTTACATGACACACTACAGTCTTACAAGACACACATAGTCTTTCTAGACACACGCAGCCTTACAAACCACTACATCTAAATAGACCCACTACAGTCTTACAAGACCACTACGTCTACAAACATACTAAGTCTTTCAAACACACTAGAGTCTTACAAGACACACACAGTCTTTCAAGACACACTACAGTCATACAAGACGCACTACAGTCTTACAAGCACACTGCAGCTTACAAACCACTACATCTTAATACACAGTATCTTAAAACACACTACGTCTTACAAACACACTAAAAGCTTAAAGACACCTACAGTCCCTTTCAAACACCTACAGTCTTACAAAAAATTAAGTCTTTACAAACAAACTACAGCCCTTTCAAGACACACTACAGCTTTCAAGACACACTACGTCTTAATAGACACCTAGAAATCTTACAAGACACACTCTTCTTACGACCAATACTCTTACAAGACACAGTAAGTCTTACAAGACACACTACAGCTTACAAGACACCAAAAAGTCACAAGACACATACTCTTACAAACACCTACAGTCTTACAAACACACTACGTCTTCAGGGAAAACTACAGTCTTCAAGACACAGTACATTTTTACAGGGCACACTACGTCTTTCAAGCCACTACAGTCTTAAAAACCTACAGTCTTTCAGACCAGTAAAAATCTTACAAGACACACAAATCTTTCAAGACCACTACAGTCTTACAAGACACACACAGTCTTACAAGACAACTACAGCTTACAAGACACAGTACAGTCTTACAAGACACACTCATCTTTAAAGACACACTACATCTTACAGGGCACACTACAGGGCTTACAAGACACCCACATCTTACAAGACACACTACAGTCTTTTCAAACCACTACAGTCTTTCAAGACCAGTACATCTTACAAACACACACATCTTACAAGACACACACAGTCTTACAAGACACATACATCTTTCAAACCACTACAGTCTTACAAGACACACTACATCTTTCAAGACAAAGTACAGTCTTACAAAACACACTACACTTACAAGCACACACAGCTTTCAAGACACAGTAATCTTTCAAAACACACACATTCTTACAAGACACAGTACAGTCTTACAAACCACTACAGTCCTTTTCAAGACACACACGTTTACAAAAACACACTACGTCTTACAAGACACACAACATCTTACAAGACACACTACAGTCTTTCAAAACACACTGACCTACAAGATGCCTACAATACTAGTGCTCACACCTCTTACACTATGCTACAAACCTGCTTACACAGTGCACCACCTTCTTACACTATCTAACACCTCTTACACTAGGGTACACACCTGCTTACACTATTTCTAGCACCTGATAACACTAGTGCTACACAAAACCCGCTACACAGTGCATACCCTGTTTTAACACTATCTACACACCTGATAACACTATGCTACACACCTGTTTTTCACTAGTGCTATACACCTGTTTAAAATATGCTACACACCTGAAATACTAGTCTATACACCTGCTTACCCCAGTGCTAACAAATGCTTACACTATGCTACACCCTGCTTCACTAGGCAACCGCTTACACTATGCTACACACCTGCTTACACAGTGCTACACACCTGCTTTCACTGTCTACACACCTGTAACAAAGTGTACACGTTGCTTTCACTATGCTATACACCTGTTTACACTAGTGCTACCCCACCTGATAAAAATAGTGCTACCACCCGCACACAGTGCTATACACCTGCTTACACTATTTTTAACAAACCTGAAGTACTAGGCAATACACCTGCTTACACTTGCTACACACCTGCTTACAACTAAGGCTACACACCTGTTACATTAGTGCTACACACCCTACACTATGCACACACCTGCTTACACTAGTGCTATACATCTGCTTACACTAGTGCTACACACCTGATAACACTAGTGCTACACACCTGATAACACTAGTGCTACACACCTGATAACACTAGTGCTACACAGCTGCTTACACTAGTACTACACTCCTGCTTACACTAGTTCTACACATCTGCTTACACTAGTGCTACACACCTGCTTACACTAGTGCTGAACACCCGATAACACTAATGCTATACACCTGCTCAAACTAGTGCTACACATCTGATAACACTAGTGCTATACACCTGCTCACACTAGTGCTACACACCTGATAACACTAGTGCTACACACCTGATAACACTAGTGCTACACACCTGATTACACTAGAGCTATACAGCTGCTGACACTAGTACTACACTCCTGCTTACACTAGTTCTACACATCTGCTTACACTAGTGCTACACACCTGATAACACTAGTGCTACACACCTGATAACACTAGTGCTACACACCTGATAACACTAGTGCTACACACCTGATAACACTAGTACTACACACCTGATAACACTAGTGCTACACACCTGATAACACTAGTGCTACACACCTGATTACACTAGTGCTACACACCTGCTTACACTAGTTTACCTGGAGTTTACCTGGAGAGAGTTCCGGGGGTCAACGCCCCCGCGGCCCGCTCTGTGACCAGGCCTCCTGGTGGATCAGAGCCTGATCAACCAGGCTGTTGCTGCTGGCTGCACGCAAACCAACGTACGAGCCACACCCCGGGCTGATCGGGAACTAAACTTTAGGTGCTTGTCCAGGGGCCAGCTTGAAGACTGCCAGGGGTCTGTTGGTAATTCCCCTTATGTATGCTGGGAGGCAGTTGAACAGTCTCGGGCCCCTGACACTTATTGTATGGTCCTTAACGTGCTAGTGACACCCCTGCTTTTCTTTGGGGGGGATGTTGAAATCGTCTGCCAAAGGGTCTTTTGCTTTCGTAGTGAGTGATTTTCGTGTGCAAGTTTGGTACTATTCCCTCTAGGATTTTCCAGGTGTATATAATCATGTATCTCTCCCTCCTGCGTTCCGGGGAAAATACAGGTTTAGGAACCTCAACGCTCCCAATAATTTGAGGTTTTTTTAATCTCCGTTATGCGCGCCGTGAAAGTTCTCTGACATTTTCTAGGCCCGGCAATTTCACCTGCCTTGAAAGGTGCTGTTAGTGTGCAGCAATATTCCAGCCTAGATAAACAAGTGACCTGAAGAGTGTCATCAGGGGCTTGGCCTCCCTAGTTTTGAAGGTTCTCATTATCCATCCTGTCATTTTCTAGCAGATGCGATTGATACAATGTTATGGTCCTTGAAGGTGAGATCCTCCGACATGATCACTCCCAGGTCTTTGACGTTGGTGTTTCGCTCTATTTTGTGGCCAGAATTTGTTTTGTACTCTGATGAAGTTTTAAATTTTTCCTTTCATGTTTACCATATCTGAGTAATTGAAATTTCTCATCGTTGAACTTCATATTTTTTTCCCGCAGCCCATTTGAAAGATTTGGTTGATGTCCGCCTGGGGGCTTTGCAGTGTCTGCAAGGGGAAGACACTGTCAGCAGATTCGGGTGTAAACTGCAAAGGAAGACACGGTGCTGTGGGCTGACATCCTTGTCTATGTCGGATATGGGGATGAGGAACAAGATGGGAGCGAGTACTGGGGCCTTGTGGAACAGAATTTTCACCGTAGGGGCCTCGGACTTTACTCGTTTTACGACTACTCTCTGTGTTCTGTTAGTGAGGAAATATAGATCCATCGACCGACTTTTCCTGTTATTTTCCCTTTTGCAAAGCATTTTGTGCGCTATTACCCATGGTCCCCACTTGTCGAAGGCTTTTGCAAAGTCTGTATATATTACATCTGCATTCTTTTTGTCTTCTAGTGCATTTAGGACCTTGTCGTAGTGATCCAATAGTTGAGACAGACAGGAGCGACCTGTTCTAAACCCATGTTGCCCTGGGTTGTGTAACTGATGGGTTTCTAGATGGGTGGTGATCTTGCTTCTTAGGACCCTTTCAAAGATTTTTATGATATGGGATGTTAAATGCTATTGGTCCCGTAGTTCTTTGCTGTTGCTTTACTGCCCCCTTGTGGGGTGGGCTATGTCTGTTGTTTTTAGTAACTTTTGGACGACCCCCGTTCCATGCTCCCTCTCCATAGGGTGGAAAAGGCTCGTGATAGGGGCTTCTTGCAGTTCTTGATGAACACAAGAGTCCATGAGTCTGGCCCTGGGGCAGAGTGCATGGGCATATCATTTATCGCCTGTTCGAAGTCATTTGGCGTCAGGATAACATCGGATAGGCTTGGTTTTTAATCAAATTTTGTGGCTCTCTCATAAAAAATTAATTTTGATCTTCGACTCTCAGTCTGGTTAGCGGCTTGCTAAAAACTTTAGTCATAGTTGGACTTGAGTAGCTCACTTTATTTCCTTGCTGTCATCTGTGTAGGACCCATCTTTTTTAAGTAGGGGCCCAATACTGGACGTTGTTCTCGATTTTGATTTGGCATAGGAGAAGAAATTACTTTGGGTTTCTTTCGATTTCATTTATGGCCTTTTAGTTTCTTTCCCGCGATTCCTGACTCCTAAAGGATTCTTTTAGCTTAAGTTCGATGCTTGCTATTTCTCTGACCAGTGTCCTCCTACGCATTTCAGATATATTGACCTCTTTTAGCCACTCGTTATTCTTTTCCGTCGCCTGTAAAGGGGAGCGCCTGTCTCTTTCTATTTTACATCTACTCCTCCTCCTTTTTCTTAGAGGAATAACCTTGTGCATACATCGAGTGCCACCGAGTTAATCTGTTTCTAGGCATAAGTTGGGGTCTGTGTTGCTAGTATATTTTCCCAGCTTATATCGGTTAGGATTTGTTTTTTGTTGGTCCCACTTTTTGTTTTTGTTATTGAAGTTGAATTTGGTGAATGCTCCCTCGTGACTAATCTCATTATGTCGGTCTGGGCTCCCCCGCATACATGACTGAACCTCAATTATGTTGTGATCTGAGTATATTGTTTTGATATGGTGACATTTCTTATCAGATCATCATTGTTAGTGAAGATGAAAGGGCTAGTGTATTCTCCAGTCATAGTAGGCTCTATTATTTGCTGGTTTTAAATTGAATTTTGTGCAGAGATTTAAAAGCTCGCGTGAGTGTGAGTTTTCATCAGAGCTGCCTTTCCCGGGGTTATTACTGCAACAATATTATTTGCTTTTATTCCTCCATTTTAGGGGCCTTAAGAAAAAATCCCCCGGGAGCAAAAATGTTGGGGGGCAGGAGCTGGAAAAATTTCCAGACAGTTGGGCAATTTTTTTTCAGCTTTTTCCCGAATTGCAAAAGGGGTGTTTTCATCCGGAGGCTTTTTAGACTACCCCCCAATGACAAGGGTTTTTTGGTTTTTCGACCTTTACTGCTAAAAAATTCCAAATGCAAACATTTGAGGGGGATTTACAGTTTTTGTGCAAACAAGTGACTTTTGCAAGTACAGGCCCCAACCCCCCCCCCCCTTTTTTCCCCGTTTTACTCTGTCACAAACTGTATAGGTTTTTAACCTGGGGTCCATATTTCGTTGTCCCCAAATGATCCCTTTTTTGTGGGTCCAGTGAAACCGCGAAAAATTGCCTTTTTCCCCCTGCACCCCTCTACGGGTGAAAGGTAAAATTTTTTGTTTGTTTCTGGGTTAAAACCCTGTATATTTTTCAAAAAAGAAAGTTATCGGGCGGTGGTATTTTTGGTTTCGGGGGGGGGTTTTTTTTTTTCCCGGGGGATTTGTATTTTTATCTGTTGGTTTTTGGGGTGGAGGCCATCGACTGTGGTTCCAAATCCGGAAAGGGCTGGAAATTTTTTGGACGATTTCGCCATTTCCTGCCAGTTTTTTTTTTTTCCCTTTCCCGGAAATAAAAAAAACCCCTCCCCCTTGAGGGCTGTTTGGGTTTCCCCCAGGTTTTTTCCCCTGGCCTGGATTTTTTTGTACTTTTTCCCTTTAGATGGTATCCTGCAATTTAAGTTATACACAGTCTTCCGTACTGAAGAGGTACACAGTTCAGGGTGAAAAAGCTTACGGGAAGGGATTTCATTTTCCTGTTGTCAAAATGGCATGGCATTTTCTAGGGTGGTCATAGTTGCACGTCCACTTTTTCCAGATTCCCCCATGCCAGCAGATCCCGATGCATATTAAGTTCACAGGGTTTCCGTTTCCCTTTTGGGTTTTCTGTGACTGTATTCCCTGTTGGTGCATTTTTCCCTGTCTTACTTACCCCCCCTAGCCCCAAAACAATGGAGCTCCCCACCATTGTTTTTGGTAATATATCCCACTATTGCAGTGGAGCCCTTTTTTGCTTTATTCCGCTATTTCTATTTTGCAATATTTTTTTATCTTATCTTGACTACACTTTTTTCCCTACATGGCTCCGTCCCCCTATGAGGTCATTTATATTATTCCTTCCTGCGTAAATTTCCCGACTACCGGGAAAAAATCTCCACCCTTCACCATTACTTCTCCCAGACAGCATCTCCAGTTTCACCTTACTGTCCCCCGGGACAGCCCTCCACTTCACCATTACTGTCTCCCAGGACAGCACCTCCAGCTTAAACCATTACTGTCTCCCAGGACAGCACCTCCAGCTTCACCATTACGTCCCCCGGGACAGCACTATCACCCCACATTTACTGAAAAAACCGGGAAAAACATCTCCACCTTACATTTTTCGACTACATGGCCTATCAAGGGCAGACCATTTCCGCCCAGCTTTTTTTTTCCCCTCTGTTGTAAAACTTCCCCGGTTTCTATAAAAACAGCTTGAGCTGACCTCTTTTAAAACCCTTTTTATTTTAGTCCCCAGATTTATCTCATTTGGGCAACCCAAAAAAACTTTTCCCTGTTTAATACTGCTTGTCTATTTTTGGGTACTGCACAAGGGGGGGGGACAACCAATTTCCACAAAAATGACAATTTTTTCATGTGGGGCCCCTTTGTTGATGACCACAGACTACACACACTTCATAATGATTTAATGGGTTTTTTTACTGCAATTTACAAAACCCTCTTGAAAATTCTATTTTTTTCCTCCTTAAATGAAGCTTAGCTATTTGTTTTTCTTTTTCTAACGGTTTTTTGTATTTTGGACAGTTTAAACCGTCCCACTTTCCCTGGTATATATTTAATTTTTGTTTTTTATAAGGGCGCCTAAAACCCACCCGTTTACAGTCTCCCTTTTTTGTCCAAAAAAAACCCTTTTAAAAACCAGCCCAAGGGTTTGGACCAGTCAATTTTTAAAAAACCAAATCCCCCCGGCCCGGGGATTGAACCCGCGGTCATAGAGTTCAAAACCCCACCCCCGTCGCGCTACCCACTAAAACCAGCTACCCACAAAAGATTAAACCCAAAACTAGGTTATTTTTCTACCCCCTTTGGAAAGTTAGAAACAGGCACCTCTGTGACCACAAATCAATTTTTTTACAGACGAATTTTCCCAGCTAGCGGGGCCCGTGACGAACCCTCAAAGCTCAAGTCCCTTAAACTCCCGTCAACAGGGAATTTTAATGAAATCGTAATGCACGATTCCCAAAATAAACCATACCCCCGGCCGGGATTAAACCCCGCGGTCAAGAGTCTAAAAAAACTCCAGTTCGGCCCATAAAGGGTTTTCGGACCGTCGATCTGTTCTGATCATGGGTCATTTTTTTAAACCATACTGGTCGGTGTTTTGAGCAAAACACATGGGGGTCTACTGGAAATTTTCTACCCGATTAATAGTATTTGATTGATACAAAAGTAAATTTAGTGTTAAAGGGCCCGGGTTACTGCTGGCAACTCCAAAATAAACGAACGGCGCCCTTTCCCCCCTTTTTTTATCAATCGCTGTATCTAGCCTTTTTTTATTTTTTTCCGGGCTCCAAACCCCAATAAATTTTCTTTTATTTTCACTATAGTTTTAATGGTGAAAATTTTTTGGGGGAAGGACGCTTTTTCTGTGTAATAATTTCTTCTCGTTGTGGGATATTTCACCGCTGGGACCCCAGGTTTTTAGAAATTCACAGTATATGTCTGGTATTTAAAAAAAAAAGAAAAATAAAGAAATTCCCCCATCCCCCCACTAAGTACCATTATAATTCTGGTTAGTTGCTACTAAAAACACTGTATTTGCTATTCACTGGGTTTTACTAGATTATATGCGAGTACAAATAGCAGGCCCGGAAAATTATTAAAACAGCTGACCTGTGGTAAATTTTTGGCCCAATTTTTGGCCCTGCTTCTATAGGCTTATCACTTCATTTCAAATTCCCCCTGTTTTTTAAAAGACAAATTTTGGGTTTTTTTCAAACAATTTTCTAGGGGGAAACCACCGTTTTGTTTACACTAAACCCCCAAAAGTATACTCAAGTTATCGGGGGGACTTTCTTTCCTTGACCGAAAAATTCAATTATTTTTATTTTTTCACACGGGACACGGGCCCAGTGTGAACACCCGATAACAAATAATGCCCCATACAAACCCGCTTACAAATAGTGCTACACACCTGCTTTTCACTAGTGCTAAACACCTGCTTACACTAGTGCTACACAACCCGCTTACATAGTGCTAAAACACCTGCTTTTCCTAGGGCTACAACCTGCTTACACTAAATTTCTACACACCTGCTTTCACTAGGGCTTCACACCCCTTACATAGTGGTAAAACCTGTTACACTAGTGCTAAAAAAACACCTGCCCTTTCACCCAGTGCCCCACACCGATTCACTAGTGCTACAAACCTGATTACACTAGAGCTATACAATGCTGACACTTTGTACTACACACCTGCTTACCTAGTGTATACACCTGTTTAAACTTTGTTTTAAACACCTGATAATTTCTATGCTTAACAACCCGCTTTTCAAATAGTGCTACAAAACCGCCCTTTCACTAGTGGTACACACCCATTACATAGTGCTACACACCTGCTTACACTTTTGTGGGAAAAACCCGCTTTTAACTAGTGCTACCCCTCCTTACACTAGTGCCCCAAAACCTGCTTAAAACTAGTGCTACACACCTGATAACACTAGGGCATAAAACCTGCCTCAATAGTGGGTACACCCCTGATTACCTAGAGCTATACAACTGCTGACATTTGTACTACACCCCCTGCTTTTCAAATAGTTCTACACATCTGCTGACATTTGTGCTACAAAACTGACACTATGTACACATCTGTTTACTAGTCCCCCCAAAAGGAAAGGTTTTCCCTTTATGTTGGTGAGGGGGTCTTTATTTAGGGAATTTGGGTCTGTGCTCCAGTTCCCCTAATTTTAAACCCCGAGGGGCCCTTCCCCATCCCCCCCTAGGCGTTGTTAAATTAAAACCTCCGGGTTTTGTGCTTCCCCTTGTTATAATAATAATAATAATTTGACATTGTGCTACAAAACCTGCGACACTATGCCAACAACCGCTTTAAAATTTGTATTAAACATTCTGCTTACAAGTGTACACATCTGCTGATACTACCCTTATCATAATAACCAAATACATTATCACTTTACTATAAGGTACCTTTTGCGAACATTCTTATTGTTTTAAAAAAAAAAATATTTAGTTAAACCCGATTTTCTAAAACCTCGCGGCCCCGTGGGGTTTGCGTTTTCCCCTAGAGGGGTAAAAAACAAGCATCACGGGTTCGGGCCCCGCCCAAAACCCAGTAGGTGTGTATCTTTTAGAGTTGTAAGACTTATCGATATAGATTTGGGAAATGAAGGGGCATGGGTATTAAACCCCTCTCCTGGAATCCACCCTGGAATCCACCAAAACGACTGCGGGTATTGATAATTTACCGAAAGGTCGAGGGGTGTGTCTAAGACTTAGACACCCTCGTCCATTCGGTAAATTATGTCAAGTGTGCTACGACGACGAGCTACTTCTCCAACCTCCCCGTACCCAAAGGCCAAGGTCGTATTGTACTGGTGACAGAAGAAGCACACTGCATTTCTCTATATGTCTGCCTTGAAAGGGGCCTTAATCTACTATGATAGTGACCGTTCTAAGGTCGCAAACAAAGTGATGAAAAATACTGCAAGAACAACCACTGCTTCACAAGTGTTCGAGCAGTTCCCTGGGTAAGACAAGACAGCAATACCTGCGCTACCAAGCACCTGCTTCGGGGATTATTGTCAGCTCTGGACTCAGGGACTCTTGACATATAACTTTTTCCAAATTAAAATGAATATTTCCCAAATATTAAGCAGTCAACCTAGAGGTAAATGCTGTAAATTCTAAAGATATATTACTTCCTGCGCATTTCCGAAAGAGCTTATTGAGGGAAGTGATTAAAAGTACTCGTTGAAAAAAGGGAAATGGTACACTGTTAAACGCCCATGGACAGTGAGACCCCCCTCAGCCCCACTTCAAAAAATTAGTGTGTGTTTTCACTAGTTATACTCCCTAGTTGTGGCTGCATGGGTAATTCATAGCCCGGCCCCCCCTTTTTTCATTTGGCCGCTACTGGGTCACTCTCCCTGCCCCATGAGCTTTTTCGTAATCTGCTTAAAGTTTGAATGACCCTGCCTCCACCCATACGTGTGTGTGTGGCGCGTGAAATTGTGTGCGCGTGATTTTCCGTGTATGTGTGTACTCACCTTTTTGTAACCACCTATTTGGGGTTGCGGGGGTCATTCACAGCTCCTGGCCCCGCCCTTCGCTGATTGCTACTGGGTCCTCTCTCCCCCTGCCCCTGAGCTTATCATACCTCCCCTTAAAATATGTATGGTTCCTGCCTCCACTACATCACTTTCGGGCTTTTAAAAGGCCTGCTACTCTATGACAAAAGAAATCTTCCAAACATCCCTTTGATTATCTGAGTTTTAACTTCCCAAATTTTGACCTCTTTTGTCTGTGTCCCATCTCTGGAACCTCCCCTCTTTGTCCCCCCTCTATTCCGCGCAGTATTTTATATGCCGTTTTTTCATGTCTCCCCGACCCCCTGTCCTCCATGTGTAGGCCGATTTCCCAACCTTTTTCATAGGGAAAAACCCCCTGGGTTGGCACTAGCCTTTTTGCAAACCTTGCACTTTTCTAATTCTTGACGTGCTTGCAGGTGTGGGGTTCCAAACTGGGGCTGCATACTCCGTATGGGGGCCCGACGTAGATGGTAACAGAGTCTTAAACGAATCCTTATGAGGTATCGGAAACCCATCCCTAGGTTTGCCAGCGCCCGTATGTTTCAGCAGTATCTGATTTATGTGCGCCTCGGAATATGCCGGGGTTTCCACCCCCAGACTTTTTCCTTTAGGAGGTTTGCAGTCTTTTCCACTAAACTATATTTTGTCTGCGGTTTTCTTTGCCCTTCCCCAAATTCTTTTTTCCTTTGATTTGGCGGGGTTAAATTAAAGGGGCCCATTTTGCTGGACCAGGCTTGTCCCGGGTCCAGGTCTCTTTTTTATTTCCTGCCTGATCCTCGTCCAAATTTGATTCTTCTCTTTAATTCACATCATCTGCAAAAAAGGGGGACACTTCTGAGTTTTTACCCCTTTCCCTTTTATGTCGTTCCAATATCCCAAAAAACAGACAGGTCCTAGGACTGACCCCTGGGGGCCCCCGTTTTGTCACAGGCGCCCACTTTGAACCTGGGCGCTTTACCTTGACTCGTTGTTGCCTCCCCTTTCAGATTTCTCTGATCCTTTTGCGTCCCCTTTTCCTGTTATTGTCCCCCTGGTCCCTCTAGCTTTTGCAGAAAACCTTTTTGGGGGGGGAAAACTGTTGTCGAAGGCATTCTTGCAGTCCAAAAATATCCCGGTCGATCCACCCTCTCTCTTTGTCTTACTTCTTTTCCCTTGTCTTTAAAACTTAGTATTTTTGTGAAAAAGGGGGGATTTTTTTTTCCCTAAAACCCGTGCTGGTTGTCAATTATACACTTGTTTTTTTCCAGGTGCCCCCCCAAATCTCCCCCTGATGATTTCCCCAAAGGGACCTTGCATATATACACGTTAGTGATACGGGTTTCTGAAAGTTTTTTTCCCTCTGTCTGTCCCCCTTTTTTAAAAAATTTGGGGCTACTTTGCCATTTTCCCCTACCTCAGGGAGTTGCCCCGTTTCAAAAGATGTGTGATGGGGTCAAACAAAAACTCTGCTCCCTCTTTAAGGACCCCTGGGAAGGGTGTTGTCTGGTCCCCCCCCGCCTTTTAGGTGCAAGTTCGCATAGCGTTCTTCACCCTCCTCCATTTGGGGATATGTAAACCCCATCCAGCACTTGTGGGGTGCCCCCCCTTTTTTCTGATTTCCTGGAGTCCTATGGTTTCCCCTGTAAATACCTCTTTTAAAATTTTTTGTTGAGCTCCTGACATACCCCTTGGTCGTTTCTTGTGAATTCCCCATCCCCTTCCTCAGTCTGATTACCTGGTCCTTGGGCTGTTGTTTTTTCCCCCTGATGTGGCTTTTAAAACAGCTTTCGGGTCAGTTTTTTTACTTTTTATGCTATGTCATTTTCATATTTTCTCTGAGCCCCCTTTTATCTGTGGCCCCAAATTTGTTTCTGGGTCTTCCGCCCGATTTCTTTATTTTCCCGAGTTCTCTGTTTCTGTACCTTTTTCCTTTCTCTAGTATACCCCGTTTTTTTTTTCCTCCTACACCTTTGGGTTGGGAAACCCAAAGGGCTCGTTTGTTTTTCCCCTTATTTTTGTTTTCCCCTTTGGGAACAAACCTCTCCCTCTGCCTCCTTGCATTTTGTTGCTTCATATTTCCCTCATTTCTTGTACTGGTTTTCCTGTCAGGGTTTTCTCTCCCCCTTTAATGTCTGAAGGGGAAATTCCCCATGCCCGAGTAATTCCCCCTTTTGTAGTTTGGGGTTTTTCCCCGCCTATTCTGCACTCTCTCCATTTGGGGCTCAACTATGTGTCGAAAAACACAGAACCACATTTATCATTGCTTCCAGGGGGGCCCTTTTTACATGATACCCCCCGATGTCCGGGGCTTTTCAGGGTGAATAAAAAGGTCCGCCTTTTCTGGTTCATCCTTCCTTTCTCTTTTGGTTGTGTCTCTAACATTTTGATTTCATGAAGGGTTTTTCCGTACCACATCCATTCCCTTTTTTGGCCCCTCCCTGTTTTGGGACCCCCAGGGGTCCAGGTTTTCCAGTCAATCTCCTTGGGGTTTAAAAATTTCCCCCAAAAAAACTAGAAACTTTGCTCCCCCCTGTGTGCTCTCCTGGCCACCTCGGCTAGTGTGTCGATCTTGCTTGTTGTCTCATCGTTTTTCCCTTTTGGGCCCTCCTGCTTTCTGTGGGGGGGTTGTACTTTACTGCAATATCCCCTTATGTCCTCAGACTGGATTTTTCCTACTAAGTGTCCCTTTGGCCCATGCCATCATTCCTTCCATTTTTAAAAATCCCACTGGTTTTTAAGACAGTGCAATTCTCCTCCCCCCTCTCCTCCCCTCGTCTTTCCTGAGGTTTGGTATCGGAGGGAAAGATGAATCTGTTTTTTTCTGGTGATTTTTGTTTCTGTGAGTTATTATGTCGGGGGTTTTTTGTTCTTTCGTGCCCCCCCCCCCTTTTTATTGTTTGTTTTTCCATCTGCATTTGTATACCACCCTTCAACTTCTTTTCTAAGACTGGGGTTTGGGAGGTATATTGGGGGGGGGGAAAAAATGGGGACTGGTAAGGAACTAGGGGTTGTTGCTGTGGGGGTGGGTTTGTAATGTAGGGGGTGGGGGCATTGGATGTGGCATGGGTGTTTTGATTTAGAGTTTTTGGTTGCACTGGGGTTGACCGGGTTTGGGAGGTTCTATGGGAAGTTGTGAGGGGGCTGTTTTTTGATTTCTTCCTGGGTTGGGTTCCTGTTGTCTTCCCCACCCCCTCTTTTTCCCCTTTCCCCTTTTGTACTCTCTTCAGTTTTGCCTTTTTGTTCTGTCTTGGTCGGTACACTTCCTGTATGCCGGCTGTCCTTTAAACGTGCTTTCTCCCGCGGATCCTGGTCTGAGTCGCTTCTGCCTTGAAGGTCACTTTCACGGCCGGGTTCTTTTTTTTTACAAACCCCCTATTTCGAAAAAATTTTTTTTAGCGGGGGCTTGTCTTCTCCTATTGCTTTTATGAGCTTTCAATTGCTTTTTTTTTCCCCCTTTTTTTTTGCTTCATAATTTTTCCCCCTTTAATTCCTGGACCCATAACAAAGACTGACCTCACCCTTTCATTCTCCCCCCTTGTATCCCCGTGTATCCCCCTTTTAATTTGGTTTCCTGCACTGCAGCTTTCCTTTCTTCAGTTTTCATGGTATGTACCTGGCTCAGTGGCCTGTCATTTTCCCCTTTTCGGTTTCCTTGGGGTTGTTTTTGTTGTTAGGGCTCCCATAAAGCTTAGCTTTTCATTTTCTACGTCTCCTCGATAGAACTTCCCATGGTTGTTTCCCCCTTTTTCCCTCAGTCCCCCTTTTTTTTGGGAGGTAGAGGCTCTGTTGTCAATCCCCCAAAAGTTCTTTTGTTCTTAGGGCCGTTTTAGATTTTTTCAGTTCCTCTTTAAAATTGTATCCCAGCCTCTGCTGCTTTGCTGCGTCCCCTTCCTGCTTTCCATATCTATCCTTTTCCCTCTATGCTAAGTTCTTTTAGTTTCTTTTCCCATTTATGATCTCTTTTTATGGCTTGTGCCCAATCTTCCTTTGCGTTCCCCTCCCGTCCCTTGGTTTTTTTTTTGTTTCTCTTGACAAACCCCTTTTTTGTTTTATCCGATTGCCCTCAGAGTGGGAAACCTATTAGTTCTGTATGTTAGGTTAGTAGTGTGTATGTCGAGTGTGGGGGGGAGGTAGTGGAGGAACTGTGGCTATGTGGGAGAGGAGTGGGGAGGGTCGGGAGGGTTCTGGGTGAACGGGGGGAGGGGGAGGGTGTGAACGAGGGAGGGGAGGGTCAGGGGAGAAAAAAGTGGATGTCGGTGGTGAGGGGGGGAGGTGTATGTGTGAGTCTGGATATGTGTGTGTGTGTGTGTGTGTTTTGTGTGTGTGTGTGTGTGTAATTTTGTGTGGAATTATGTGTGGGTTTATTATGTACTGAAAGGTAGGTGGCTTGTGCGTTATAATGTAGAGTCTCAGTGGTCCTTTGCTGCCCACAACTTCTTGTGACCTGACCCCCAACCACCTGGGGCTTGACCGGCATGTACTTACAGTGTGTGTGTGTGTGTGTGTGTGTGTGTGTGTGCTGTGTGTGTGTGTGTGTGTGTACTCACCTATTTGTGGTTGCAGGGGTCGAGTCTTAGCTCCTGGCCCCGCCTCTTCACCGGTTGCTACTGGGCCCTCTCTCTCCCCGCTCCATGAGCTTTATCAAACTCTAAACTCTTGGGCACTATCAGTCCAGCACATCTCAAACACTGTTGTTGCTGTTCTTACTGTTGAACAGCGGTTTAGTGCCGATGAAGGTAGCGTAGGTAGCAATGATACGGCCGTGGACTAGATTGGTTTTAATCGGGTAGGAGTGAAGTAAACAACGGGCAGTGTGGGGGGAAGTGCCCGCAAGCCAGTCCGTGGAGGGGGGAGAACTTGTGTACGGCAAGTCGGTCCAGGCGGGAGTGAGTGAGGGTGGACTGTGTGTCCCACCGACCTAGGTAGGCCTACAGAGGGCAGCACTGAATGCCGCGAAATATGAATAGTCAGGCGGGACGGCTAGGCTGTGTGCTCTGCAGTACAGGCTGTCTACATTTGTCGGCCAAGAACCTCGCGTCGTCCCGACGCGACAATACTGGGGGGGCCCATAGGTTAAAAAGGGAAATTTTCACTAGCTACCCAGAGAGGGACTGGCTTTCGCTCATAGTAAATAAAAAATGGACAAAAAAATGCAACAGGCAAAAAAAAAACTCTCCCATCCAGGGGAAGAGAAAACTGGTTTGCCCGCGCTGTTTAATCGAGTAGGAGCCGGGAGGTCAGCACTGGAACTAAAATTTTATATACAGGTTGTCCGCGGGGGCTGAACATCAGTTGACCACTCGTCTACTAACGTTGTTGCACGCTCACATCTGCAAACAATGACTGACAGTTGGCATTTCCAAAGGTGTGACATGTAACTCAGAGGGCAGCACTGCCCTGACCTTTAATACAGGCTTTTTCCTTTAGTTAAAAAAAAAACACTGGTGCACATACTTTAAAATTTAATACTATATCCATGGAATTCATTACACTCTGGGTACCCTTCTAAAAGTATTTACATAATTACATGATGTTGTCCACCCTGACTCTATTATCGACTAGCTATACAATGTGTGTGCATTTATCCCATTTCTGCAAGCAAACAATTAGCATAACTAGCGTAGGAGTCGGACAAGTCAGTAGGTACGTCAATGTCACAGAAATGTACTGTTGCCCTGGGTCGCAGGCCTAAGTATGGAGCCTTACTGGGCCGTTTTCCGTACCAGCAGTAGCGGGAGAAGGGGGTTAGCGGTTTGTCCCTAACATTAGTCTGATCGTGGCGTTTGCAAGCACGCGCCTCCAGCTCTACTTCGGCCTGCATATGGTCCACATACTTCATGTGATCAAGGTGGGCTTCCTTGATAGCTCCCGTAGCAATCTCCCTCCCCTCGAACTTATTGCCACGGAGCTGTCGTAGGACACGGTAAAGGACCACAAACTTTGGGACAAGTTTGTGCATACCTGGGGTCTGCACTGGGTTGAGCAACATAACTTTCCCAACCTGGTTCCACTTTGCTTTCCTTGGCGCGGGCATTGCGCTCTGACGTAAACCCTATAGTAGCTTTCATAAGGTTCTCTCGTACCCGCTGGAAGACAAGCTGCGTTGTCCTCATCTTTACTACACTGGGGTTATCAGTATCGTAAGTAGGTCTAGGTGGAGAAAACAGAATTTCATATGGTAAGCGCTTGTCATAGCCATACAAAGCAAAATGAGGTGTCTCCCCGATCGAGCTGTTGAGGGAGGAATTTAATGTACACTGAACATCTGGGATAGCCTCTCCCATGTAGTACAACTTGGGTTAAGGGTTTTACTCTGAGCACCTCCAGGACTTTCGATTTGTACGTTCAGCAAGACCATTACTCGCAGGGGTGGCGTGGAGATACTGGCGCTTGATGAATGTTGAATCTGGAGCAAAGATCCTGCATTATGCCATTTATAAACTCAAAACCATTGTCTGACAGAAGGACACGTGGGCAAGTATGCGAAGAACAACATGCTCACGGAAGCACTAGCGACCGTTTCAGCGGTTTTATCAGGAATGGGTACTAATTCACTTTTACCGCGTCAAGTTATCTACCATTACAAGCAGGTGCTTATTTCCCTTCTCCGAGGTCGAGAAGTTCGTCAACAGGTCGACAGAAGTTTCTTCCAGGGCTCCTTTGTAATGGGATACTTTAGAATGGGGTTAGACCTGTAATGGTACCCTTGTGCTGTAGGCAGACAACACACTGGTGTACATGCTTGGCAATGTCCGATGCCATCTTAGGCCAGAAATATTTCATTCGTCCCTGTTTGATACTGCGGTCCTTCCCGGGGTGCGCTACACCTGGGACATTGTGGATAAACCCTAAGGTAGCTGGTATCATGGACTGGTATCACCAGTTGGTATACGGTTCTGCCGGGGTCCACCAGCTGTGAAACCGGCACAAACTCTTGGTTGACCACTAATCCTTCAGTGGAACGGGGGGACTTGGACCTGTAAGTCAACGTCCCCCTTGGTAAGGGAAAACGAAGGACTGGAGACACACAGGGTCTGTCGTTGGGCTCTCTCGAGATCCTCAACAGAGAACGATATTGCGCACTCACGAATGCTTTTATGTCTCGACAGGGCAGTCAGCTACAACTTTTTGCTTACCTGGGACATAGCAAATTTCAAGGGTTGTAGTCATTGAACGTGAGCGACACCGAGCATTTTTTCCCAAAGAGGTTCTTATTTGCAAAAAGGGCAATAAGGGTAAATGATCTGTATAAATCTTGATAGGATAATGATAGATGATATCCCGAAAATGCCCTTCAGGGCCCATACAATGGCCTAAAGCTTCTAGCTCTGTCACTGAATAATTGATTTCCCGCTTTAGTAAGAACACGGCTAGCATAGGCAATAGGCTGTTGCTTCCCATTAGATTCTTGGGGACAAGACTGCACGATGCCAACTTTGCTGGCATCAGTCGTCAAGGTAAATGCCTTGGTGAAATCAGGGAATCTAAGGGTTGGGGGCTGATTTTAAAACTTTTTCTTAAGAATGACAAAAGCTCGTTCCTGATCGCAGTCCACTCAAAAGGGGCATCCTTCTTGGGGTAGCGTGTCAGGGGTGCCGCAATGGTGGAGAAACCTGCGATAAAGGTGCGGTTTAGAAACCCGCAGGCCTATTGAAGGACCGGACTGCATCCGCCGTTCATGGGTCTGGGAATTTTGCAGGGCCCGAGATTTTAGACTGTCCGTCTTTTATTGCCATTTGAGTTACTACGTGACCCAGAAATTTTATTTCCTTCCGGAGGAAATGCATTTGGAGAGCTTTACCTTAAGATTTGCCTGAGCTAGCTGTCCAATACCCTGTCAAGTTTCTCAAGATGTGACGGGACATTTTGCGACATGACTATGAGATCATCCGGGTTTAGACCATGAGCGTCCCACTAGGAGGGTACGGGAAATTGTCGTCATCAACGACCTAAAAACGTGATTGGGCTTCCGGCAAGCCGAAGGGCATCCTCCTGAAACGGGTTAATGCCCAGTTGGAGTAGAGAAAGCTGTCAACTCTCTACTTCATCATCGAGGGGGATCTGCCAGAACCCTTTGAAGAAGATCAAGAGTTGAAAAGACCTTATTATCGCCGATGTTCTGCAACAGGTCGTTTCAGAATGGCAAGGGGAAAACGGTCTGGGATGGTACATGCTTTCAGTTTCCTGTAATCGATAACAGGGGGGCCAGGTTCCGTCTTTCTTGGGAACCAGAATAAGGGGAGCATTCCACGGGGAAGTGGAATCCTCAATAACTCCATCACGGAGCATCCGTTGTAATGAGTTCTTCGGCAAAGGGACTCTTTGCGATGTGGCAGGCGATACGCAGGTACATAAATGGGTTTAGTACCTTTGTCAAGTGGAATAGGGTTTGAGAGATCAGTGGGGTAAAAACCCATTGACTCACCATCTAGTGCAACTGCAGAACGTGCACGATTGAAAAACCTGGAGAAGTTTTGGGAACCTCTTCAGGATAGTTGTCAAAGCTAGATCATTTTCCCTGCACTGGCGGGTGTTGGAAGAGTCAGCAGCAGACTCGCCTGGGAGAACTGCATCCAAGGAAAGTCAGCTGGGGCTTCACCCTCCACTCTACCGGGAGAGGGAATTCTGACAAGGTCAACAAGTGAGGTATTCTTCCGCAGGGGAAATTCTCGACTTGATGTTGACAACAAGGACTTGCAACTTACCACGTTGCACTGTGTGCAAGGATGGTTCAAGGGAGGGGCCCCTTGGGACTCGGCATGTGCGTTTTTCAACCAGACATGGTCTCCTTCAAAAGCTCTGCTCACGTACACCGTAACCAGGAGTGAGCGAGTTAGCTGACAAAAGTGACGTCATACTTTGTACAAGCAGTAACTCTGCTCGTGATGCCTGACACGAGTAGACAGTCGCCTGCGACAGGATACTGCGGCTTGACAAACTGCTGGTCTCTACAACAGCGTCAGAGTTAGAGTGAAGGTTAGACTGGGCGTCCCCAGACTGGGTTTCACTGGTAACTATGCGTGATGGCAGGAGGTGATGGGCAACGAGCTCTATTTCGAGGTCGATCAGGACGACGGGGACCGACCCCGGGGAGAATGTGCTATGGAAACCACCAGTTTCCAACGATTCTAGGCACTGTGCGTTACTTGAGAGGAGTAGCACGTAGGGGGATCCTAAGCGCACGCCCCAGAAAGGGGACATCCACTCCGTTGAATTCGCTTTCCACTCAGCTGGATCTAAACGGATCCTAAGATCTGCCATGGTTTTGAACCCCATGAGCAGGTCACCATGGAAAACAATACCATCTACGACTAAGAATTTTGCGGAAGCTTGTGACCCTGGACCACAAATTTCTAGCGTTGTGCGACCGCGAACCGTCAGCGGTTTACCTGAGACTCCTCTCAAGGTCTGAATGGCAGATGGCTCTGTCAACATGGCCGGTGAAGGCCAATGTCTCGGAAAAAGGTGGAAACGGACAATGTTAACCACCGAACCTGTGTCTAGGAAAAGGCTGAACAGGCTTATTGTGGACAGTGGACTCGATGAGCGGTCCACATGGGTTGTCATACCGACATGAAGGCATGACAGGCCGACGAGATCCCCGGAGTCACAGCTGCTCGAGGCTCGACACTTGTTGACGAGGCTCGACCCGGAAGGTACGGTAAAAGTCTCAGCAACAAGTCAAGACACTCGGTTTCCTCACTGTCGGCAAACGTATCATGCCCAGGGCGGCGAATGCATTGCGGACAGGGACGGAATACAGCGACTCCGACAGGGTTACTACGGGCTTTCGCTGGTTTTGCGGACGGCCTCTTCCCCCGAACTAGTGGAAGGGCTTCTACGAGCATGTGCATTGCGCGACGACTGCTTGCTCCACTCAGCTGTCAGCATACTTCGCAGCTTGTTACACTCATGGGAGGTATGACTGGAAGTATTGTGGTAAACACAGATTCCCTCGCGAGACTGGGCATGGGGACGGTGACGGTTACCTTGATACTGAGCGTGGGGACTGTGACGGTTACTTTGCGGGGACTTAAGTTTGTAACACTCAGATCGGTAGTGCCTCGTTGCCACAGTTGAAACAAGTCACTACACGCTTAGCGGGTGAGGTTGGGGTGGTGTCTGCTGGCGACGTTTCGCCCTGTCCAGGAAGTCGATGACTGCCTTTTTGTATAAGACCGACTGTTGTTACTGTGGTCGCTATTTTTACTTAGGGCGTATTAGTGGGGACTGGGGTTAGAACTTTGTGGGTTGGCTGTCTGACAGCAGCAGCAAAAGTGACTTCCGGCTGCGACCGCGGGGTCACTGCGGGGCGGCGCTGCAAGGATGGGTGGGATCATCGCAAAGCGGCAAACCTTGCCTTGCTCGGAAGGCGGCTTGAGCGAGTCGATGGCGTCATATGCACCCAGGACGTCGTGTGGGGCCCAGTCCTAGCGCATCAATGGCAGCCAGAGGTTAGGGGCGGAATCCCTCCCCATGATGCCGGGCAGCCAGCAGGGGGATGATTTTCTTTAATTTGCCATCGGCCATCACCATCCGCCCACTTAGTGGAGGGTTTACGGCATCAGTAAAGTCCGTGGCGGCTTGCTCGAAACGGCAAACGCAAGCCAGGGGGCTTTCGTGCCGGTATTGACATTCGGCCAAGGGCGTGGTAACGATTTTCAATGTAATGGCGTTTGGGGACTACGCCCAAAAATAACGCCTAAATTCCTCCTTTAAGGGTTTACCCCCAAAACTGAATCTTACAAAAGCGCTTGAGCTGCACAAAGGCACCTATATCACCCTGGGTGAGATCCATGCTGCAACAGCAGCACGAATGTACTGTGTATCTGTTGGGCTATCAAATAGAGCCTGAACGTCGCCTCGATGACTGCAGCCAGGCTCTAAAAATATTTGCCACGACCGTCGAAAATAAGGGTCAGGTGGGGGACGACGAGCCGGCCCACTGGTGGTCGAGGCGTGAGCCACAAGTTTTACCAACTGTCGCTGGGGCTTCGATGCCCTGCCGCGTGCTCACGCTGGCTGAGGCACCATTGCTGGGACAGCGAATCTGGGGGTAACGGCATGGCCACTGCGTGTCCTAGTCATGACGTCGATTGTTGAAATGCAAATAGGTCACGAAAGATGGTAAAACAGGTCAGAGCAAGAAATGGTATGCACTGGTACAATTCAAAAAGAGTCAAAGAGAACTCGCACCACAGTACTAGGTAAACTGTTAGTGATAGAATAATTTGAGCAAAACAACAATAAAAAGGGAATAGTGATTTCACTCTGAAAAAACAAATAAGAGATGTATGCAAGTGAATGTTACTACAGGGAAGTGCACAAAATGAAGCTAAGGATAGTCAATAATTTCACCAGGAATCTGGCAACAAAATTTATGAAAAGGAGTTGGACTGTAAACACTGGTTAGCAAAAATTGCACAAAATTAAAAAAAAATAGGTACTACACAACACTAAACTGTGCTGCAAGCACAGTTTAAAAAGATTGCGGGTGCTAGCAGTAGCAAATTGAAACGCAAAAAAAAAAAAGGTAATTCACTTGCACAAGGGAAGTTGGCACAAAAAAAAATATCAGAGTATGGAATAGTGCCAAAAATCACACAAAAAAAAATACACTGACCAGAATTGCTATATTGCACACAAAATAAATTAATAAAAATGCAAATTATTAAATTCAAGAAAATGGCAAAGGTTAACTGGTGTTAGCAGGGTGTACACTGGCAAAAAGAAAAAAAATTTACACAATCTCAAGGTCAAAATTAATTAACTTCACAAGGATTTTGGGTAATTAAAGGTAAATAAGCAGGTTCCCAAAAAATACACTCAATGATTGGGTATATAAAATAGCAAAAGCAATGCACATGGGTGAATATTCACTGATAAAACATAGAATATATGTAGAGCAAAATAAATGGGGGAAAAAGAAAAAAAAATTTAATGGGTAGGCACAGATTGTATGACTGCAGGTAGAATTACTAATACTTAAGTTATTGAAGATTACACTTATAAAAAAAAAACTAACAAAAAAAACAGTGCAGGGGTGTCAACAATCTGTGGCTAACTTGCAGGGGCAACTAAAAAAAAAATACAGCACACAGGAAATTTCATGAAAACTGTGTGTGAGAGGTAAATTGTATAAATGGTTAACACTGAACAATTTAATCAATAACTAGGTGCAAGAAGCAGAATAAAAAAACTGGAATTTAAAATGTAGGAGTGCAAAAATAAATTCCCAAATTTAAGCTGTAGGTAAATGGCAAAATGTGCACTGATGACACGAACAATTTACTGAAGTAGGTTCAGTAACTAACTGTATTGGTGCAGGACAGTTAAATAATGTCACAAAATATTAGGAAATGCTAGGTAAGTCACTGTTTACTTAACTTTGAGTGAGGTGGACGAAGGTACGGCAGGTGCTGGAACTTTCAGTGATGTTCTAGTGACACTACACGCCTCGTAGCCCTTTGTATACTGCTATGGGGCTTCAATGTCGTAGAAAAAAAAATATCAGAAAGGACTTGGGAAGAAAAAAAGGAAGGACCGGAGTAACTCTGTGGAGGTATAAGATATTAGACGTGGGTACCCGGCGTGAACCACAGTGGTGTATGGTTTTTTACACTGGCAAAACGTGTCTGGGCGCGCTGACTGACTGCGGCTTCAGCACACGGAGAACAAAACATTTACTGCACTACTCGAACGTGCTAAAAACAAGCTTAAGTGAAACTTTGAACTGGGACGAGTAAGTTTTACTGTAACAAATCACTGGGGGGGAAAAAAGAAAATGGTGATGAAAATGGGAATAAAAAACAAAAGGGAAAGGGAAAAAAAAAAAAAATTTTTAAACTGGGCCCAAAACAAAAAAAAACTGCACTGGCTGGGGGATACGTAGGCGCTGGTAGTAGTAAGGGCACTATGATGAGTCACGAGCTGCTGTAGACCCCTGAACTTTGCTGGCTTAGGGGCTAAAACCCAAATGGGTTCCCCCGTGGCTAAGCCCGGTAGAACTTCTTGGAGGAAACTTTGGGAAGAACACAACACACATGGACGGCGAGAAGGGCGTAGGGACGCTGTAGGAGCAGGAGAATGGTGCTGGAGAGTGTTGAAGGGTGTAGAGAGGGTGATGAGGTGAACACGTGACTGCTACGGCTGGAGATGACGCCGTGATGCTATGTCCAGATTTTGTGGGAAAAAAATTTGGACGAAGATCTATCTCGGGTCCCGTCAAGACGCTGGGAGTAGCAGATAACTCTTTAGGCTAGCAGGTGCGTTGGATGACGACGGATGATGTTGACTGGTGTCGACCGATCCCCCCCACCCTGAAAGGCTCACAATGCCGCTGACTCCCCTGTCACCATGTTGTTGCTGTTCTTACTGGTGAACAGCGGTTTAGTGCCGATGAAGGTAGCGTAGGTAGCAATGATACGGCCGTGGACTAGATTGGCTTTAATCGGGTAGGAGTGAGTACACAACGGGCAGTGTGAGGAAGTGACCGCAAGCCAGTCCGTGGAGGGGGGAGAACTTGTGTCGGCAAGTCGGTCCAGGGGGGGGAGTGAGTGAGGGTGGACTGTGTGTCCCACGACCTAGGTAGGCCTACAGAGGGCAGCACTGAATGCCGCGAAATATGAACTAGTCAGAGCAGACGGCTAGGCTGTGTGCTCTGCCAGTACAGGCTGTCTACAACACTCGGATGATCTCGATCGCATTCGCAACATCAACATCAGGAACAAGAAACTTTCCCGCCTTGACGTGACTTCCCCATTCACAAAGTACCTACTACACAAGCCATCGATCTCTTGCACAGGAAAATGACGATTCACTTGATCTTCCCATTCCAGCCAGCGATTTCATCGACCTTGTTGAACTATGTGTTGGCTTTACGTGTTTCTCTTTCGAAAATCACCTCTTTCAGCAGACTTTTGGACTACCCATGGGTTCGCCACTCAGTGCGGTCCTGGCGAACCTATTCATGGAACATCTAGAAGCCGAATGTTTCTCCACCATTATTCCTTCGTCTGTCCCCCTGGCTCCGTTATGTTGACGACATTCTCCTCATAATCCTAACGCTTCAAAGTTCAAGCTCTCCAAAACAAGCTCAACCAGGTCGAGCCTTCAATCCAGTTCACACTTGAAGACGAAGTCGACAACACTCTTTTTTTCCTTGATGTTCTGCTCTGCAAAGCTGACCACGAACTTCGTTTTTTAAAATCTATCGAAAACCCACCCAAACCCAAAAAGATCTTCTCCACTTCTACTCTACCACGACACCAAAACCAAACGTGGTGTAATTATAGGCTTTTTTCGTGCGTGCACTCAGAATCTGCAGCAATGAGTTCCTTGAGGAAGAATGCATATAATTTAACAAGTATTTTCTAAATCCCCATCCCCGTCACTTTATCAGAACTGCGCGGCGGGCATTAAACATCTTCAAAAACACCCCGAGAAAAATC